>CANXYI011464832.1:0-11591 GCA_948208565.1 Hura crepitans | reverse complement strand
ATAGTGTTTAAAGAAGCTTGTTAAAGAGGGGAACTTACAACCACTACCACATCAGCCATTAAATTGACCATTACCACTAAATCATAGGCATGATCAATATTATGCTTATCATTAATTAACCAAGCGTCTCATTGACAATTGTAAACACCTTAAAAGAGCTATCCAAGATCTTATTAATTCAAAATAAATCCCTGATCTTAAGGCCTCATCAAACCCATTACAAACACACAACACTTTATGCCTCCTTAAATCTAAACTACCCGAAGAATATATACTTAAAGAAATCTATGGGTCCGACTAAGCAATCGAAGTGGGAGTGAGGGTGAGTGAATCTATCCTTATGACTAGTTTTTGGTATAGTGAGAGTGACCGTGAGGTCGATAAGAGCAAGAACTTTTAGGATGAATCCTTCGATGAAGGATTTCAAAGAGGGTAAGAGAGAACCAATTTGGGTTAAGGGAGAAGTAGTTGAAAGAGTAAAGAAGAATGGTCAGATCCTACCTAAAAAAGAACCTAAATCTAAAGAGGACAAGCATAAAGAGGTATTAAAGTAATTAAAGAAAACTCAAGCTAACATCAATTTATGGGGCCTACTGATGTCATCCAAAGACCATAGGTAGAAAGTTGTTGAAGCCTTAGGTCAAGTTGCTATTTCCACAACAACTACCCCTAATGAGCTTTTACAAGTAATAAAGATGGGTAACACAGGCCTCATTACCTTCTCTAACACTAATTTACCCTTAGAAGGGAGAGAGCACAATAGACCTCTCTTTCTCAAAGCTGATCTAAATTGAAAGAAGATAGGATGTGCCATGATGGATAATGGTTCCTCTCTATGTGTCCATCCTACCAAAATCTTGTCTAGTTTAGGGATCAAAAAGGAAGATTTATCACCCTTAAGTATTGCTATAAAAGCTTATGATGATAATAGAAGACAGGCTGAAGGGTATTTTATAGTAAAGGTATAAGTAGTGCCAGTCATTGATAAGGTCGAATTTACTATAATAGATATCCTAACCACTTTTTTTTTGTCTTGATAGGGAGGCCTTAGTTTCACAAGCTTAGGGGAGTCCCTTTGACCCTACACTAGATGATTAAATTCCCGCACGAGGGCAACATCGTAACCATAAAATCTAGAGTTGATCATGCCATTTCCACTTTAGCTATTGCTAATTAGCCTTTTACTAGGTTTCATGTTATGGGTATTTATGAAGATTACATGGATCCATCTATATCCAAGAAGATGAAGAGAATGGACTTTTTCTTAGGTGCTCCTTTAGGGAAGAATTTGCAAGGCATAACTAAACCACTACAAATGCATACTCAAAAGGATACAAAGCGATTAGGCTATAATCTAAGCAAATGAGGGAACCCAAGAAAAGGTAGTCATTTAGGGGATTATTTTGTCAGGAAAAAAGGTACAAAGTATGATAGGACTCTAAAACTTGCCGTAATAGAGGGATGCTATAAGCCAGGATTTAAAATCTTTGCCGATGTTATTGATTGGGAGTCGAGACATCTCACTTAAATTTATAGGACTGAAGAAGTATTCCCAAAGCCAACAGCTATTGAGGAAGTCTATCCAAGCCTCTCTAAGGATGTGCCTAATTTAAATGAAGATTCTGATTTATTTTTAGATGAATTGTATCTTTGTGACCTCTTTGAGGCAAATGACTTACTTTCTAAAAAAATGAACAATGAATTCACTTATTTATGTGATCTTTCTCCTAATGGTAACATGTATACAAACGATCATTACATGAGTATTTTTTACACTAATGGCATTAAACTAATCCTTTTAATCATAGAACAAATAAGCAACCTAGATATATATTAATTGCCTATGATACTACTATCGAGGAAAGAGAAAAATTCAAGAGACTATTAAAGAAATATGAAAGACTTTTTGCTTGAATTATGATGATATGCTAGGTATTGACAAAGAAATTATTGAGCATGCCATCCCAATATATGATCACACCATCCCACTTTGACAAAAGTTTAGAAGGATAAGGCCTGAATGGGGAGAAAAGGTAAAAGAGGAGGTAGTCAAGTTACTTAAAGCAAAATTCATTGAGGAAATCATTTTCCTTACTTGGCTCGCCAATATAATCCCATTACCTAAGAAGGATAGAAGGGTCAAGGTGTGTGTAGACTATCAAGACCTAAAGAAGGCATGTCTAAAGAATGATTTTCCCTTACCCTATATAGATGTATTGGTAAAAATCATAGCAATGACAGCTATGCACTCATTTGTTGATGGGTTCTCTGGATTTAATTAGATTTTCATAAAGGTAATAGACAAATGTAAACCCACCTTTATAATAGAAAAAGGCACATATTAATACAAGGTAATGCCTTTTAAGCTAAAGAATGTAGGAACTACCTATCAACTGATGGCCACTAAACTATTCCATGACATAACACATAAAGAAGTTGAGGTTTCCATAGATGATATGATGGTAAAATCTACTGAAAATGAAGAACACTTTAAAGCATTCAAAAAGTTTTTCCAAATATTAGACCAAATTAATATGAGGCTCAATCCTACAAAGTGTGTCTTTGGAGTCATGTCAGGGAAGTTGTTGGGTTTCATAATAAGTAGAGATAGAATTAAAGTAAATCTTAACAAGGTAAAAGCCATTTTAGATATGCCTACTCCATAATCAGAAAAGGAGGTCAGGGGATTCCTAGGTAAAGTACAGTACATCAGTATATTCATATCTAAACTCACCTTGGTTTATGAGCCCATGTTTAATTTGTTACACAAAGGGCATCTAAAGCATAGGAATGAAGATTGTGAGAAGGCTTACCAGTATATCAAACAATATTTAATCAAGCCTCCTATCCTAAAACCCCCAAAACCAAAAAAGTCCTTAATCTTGTATCTAGAAGTAGAGGAATCCTTCATAGGTGCTGTGAGACCCCCTACTAGATTCTCGAAGGAACCCAATAAGTAATACACTTCTCGCCAGGTCACCCATTTCACTTTTCCCACTCTTATTCATTTAATTTTTACTTATACTACACTAGGCAATCCTATCTGACTCAAAATACAGTCCGATCTATTCCAATAGTCTATTTGGGTTCATATTACTGGGTTTAGGCTATTGGAAAAGGATTCTACCATAGCTCAGTAATTCCAAAATAAAACTGTTCGCATAACGGTTGCGTAGGTCACTATCCCAAAACTTTGTTCCACCTGTAAACATTTCTATAACAAATATCACATCTCCTAGACCTTTCTAGTCCCCCAGATATCACCCTATCCATAGTCATCTATCACATAACAATCATAATACTTAGGCCACAATAAAACACACATAACCTCAGGCTTACAAGTATCCATACAGATTACATATACATAAGAAAACCATCATAGGATTAATTACAAAACTATCCATTATATATAGATACTACCCTATGCCCCTTATATATATCACACCCACATTCCCCTCCTAAGTACATAGAGTGCAAAAGCTACTCATTATACATGATCAATCTTCTCAATATGTCCTTTGAACTTTGCTACATGCTTTACGAGGCAATGTCCCTACTCTGGGTACCTGCACACCAAAATAGGTGCATTGAGTATAAAAATACTCAGTGGTGAATTCAACCATTAAAAACATGTCCAATTGTGAATCAATGCATAAAACCTCTATACTTATCTTGTTCTATCTTCTCAGTTCAACTTAAAACACTATCATTCAAAATTACCATTTTACCCTTAGGGTGTTTCTATTTGTAATTATACAATTACTTATTTTCAGTCATATAATTTATGTCTTAGGCCATTATTAACAAATTTATGCACCACTTTACCATTGTAAGCCTTTATTCACTATGAGTGGAAATTTTACTAAAATGCCCACGTGTCATGTTTCATAGTTATATGTGGATTTATTAATCTTATTTAATTATTTAACTAGCCCAACTCAAGAGACATCCCTAACAAACACTAGATCTAGAGGGAAAATAAACTAATGTAGTGGTCCCTATTTTAGACCTATGTTGCTGCACCAACTCAATTGAGTTTTAGCACCCAAGGTGCAAATAACAAAGGGTTATCTGCCTAACAGACTAGTCTATCCACCAGACTAGTGCAGTGGCCCTCAAGGACCTATGCCACTGTACTGGTATCATATAATAATCTGTGAAGTAGTGGCTATGTCTGCCTAGCAAACTGGTCTGTCTAATAGACTAAGGTAGTGGCTCGTAGGGACTTATGCTACTGCACTGACAATATCAAATATAGTATCAGGTGGTGAAAGAAGGAAGTCATTTGTCCAATAGATTAGTACAGTGGCCCTAGTGGGAAATTATGCCGTTGTACCAGCCGTGTCTGAAAAGTAGACAGTGTAATAGCTGCTAAGGATCCTTAAGTTGATCGGTCAACCCATCCTATGGGTCTCTAAATAATGGGCCAATGAGCTCATTTTAAGTCTATTTATTGACCAATAATGTTCTTCTAATATTTAAGTTACAATAACAGGTACTTCAAAATTTTTTTACACAGTTTATTTTTTAGCCAGTCTAATAGAGCCATATTTTGGCTCTGCCTGGTAAAATTCCCATGATAATTTTGAGTTGTGTTATTACCAATATACAAGGTTTAATATGTCTCAATTTATCATAGAATTATTTCTCACAAATTTAACTTTTTCCATCTAGTAACAATTTTTGTTCAGGTATTGATCAATTAGATAGTTATAGGTCTTTGTGACCATGCTTTAACTAGGCTTTTTTATGTCTGTTTTACCTTATATTTCAGTGTAATTTTCAACACTAGTTGCATCAAGGTCATAGGCCCTAAGCCAACAAATTCTAGGTCATTCATAAGGCTAAACCATGGGCTTAAATTCTATTATACACAATCATAAACAATAGCCCTTAAAGGCATATAAATAAACATGGATTTCATTTACCATCTATAGCCTTTATAGGCAAAGTTGCAAGCCACTTTTTATAAATGATTAATGATCTAGTTTTAAGTCATTTTCAACTATTTTTTCATGTTATAACTTGAATAAATTTCATGCCCTTTTTAAGGTATTCACTACCTATGTTTATGCCAATAATAATATAGTTATTCATGCATTCAAGCTCAAGCTTAGTATACATAACATAGTTCACTCATCATCTCATTTTCCATGCCATATTGTTGGAGTTAAAATTCGAGTTTAACTAGCCCAAGGCCTTAATCGTGCACTCCTCTAGTGTTCATTTTACAATTATCCATTAATCAATAATATAGTCACACTTACATATATGCTTTGATCATTTTATCCCATTCAAGTAGCCACAAGCCTATCATATGCCTCGGCCACCCTTAATTTTCCATATTTTCATGCATAATTTAACTCATTTCATACCAAGCCAATTACTCATATATTATAGGTCTAAGGCACATGCAATTTCTAGCCTTAGATCTTACCTAAGACCACACTAAGGAAGCCACACACATTCACATACATATATAAGCTCTCAGCCACACCTATATTGCACACTAACATACATTATTTCATGTCTTTACACACAATGCCATTTCCTTTCAATACCACCATGATCAATGTAAATCTCAATTATCCAAAACATACTTTAATATACCTTAACTCATGCACACCTCTTTGCCAAACTAGGACTTGAGACTATAATTAGTTCTTTTCATTTAATACCCATTCCATACATATACCCTTATGCCATAGACTATAATTTCACAAAAGGTAAGCCCATGCAAGCCAATTTAAACACTCTAACTATTCTTAAACTCAAAGAATAATTATTAGAATTTAAGGGGCATAAAGTGAACAATGGAATTCAATTACCTCCCTTACTTGAAGATCAAATTACTACTATTCTAAAGCTGCTAGCATCAATTCCAACCCTTCCATAGTAGCTTCTCCCTTGCTCTTCAAACCTTTCTTTACCACATTTCACCTCAAACAAAAGCCACACGCATCCCTATAGGTGTTAGGCACCTCAAAGAACCTTTTACAACTAATAAATCACCCTGAAACCTAATAGAGAAGCAAATAACTCACTTTTGGTACCCTTATTGGACTGCTTCTATCTAGAAAACTTTAGTAAATTTCAATTCACAATTGAGAGCTCCTTTTGCCATGATTCATTTTCTAAAAATTCATTAACATCCTAACTTGAATTGAGAACTCAGAATTTTCAGGTTTGGTGAAGGAAGAAGACATAATTCTCTCTCTAAGGCTACTATGGCATTAATTCCAGCCTAGAAAGAAGAAAAAAATTCGCCTTTTATTTAGTGGAAAAATCCACTTGTCAACCAAGTTTGCCACTTTTCAAGGCCCTAGGCTAGTTGGCAAGTGCATGGTGGGGTTCCATAGCTACCCGATCTATCCCGAAATGGCTTGATTTTTTAGAAAATTTTAGAAATTCAACAAAATTCACACGGACTTAAAAAAATTACACAACTTGTTTTAAAATTCATATTTTAATCCCTTCTACCTGCTCATAAATTTTCATGGCCAAATTCCATTGATAGGGCTATTTTTAGACTACCTCAATTTGTGTGCTAATCTCAAAAATTACAAGAATTTGCAAATGACCTCGGAATCTAAAAATTTTTTCACCAATGGACACAGTGGAATTTTTGAGCTTTAGGGTTCACTACTGTCGAGTTTGTCCAGGCTCAAGTTGGGTCAATCCCAACCTATAAAATTTTTATTGCATTGAGGGGTAGCTTATAGTCCGAAATGAATTATTACTTCTACAAAATTTTTTAATTCTGCTCTTTTCATCATATTAAAGTGCCTTAAAGTTTCATGACCAGTGTTAATGCCTTAATTTACATGCAAGTGACCCGACACCCTAAGCAAACTTCTTAGACTTAGTGGCACTGCTCACGGAGCCTTAGAAACATAGGCATTACATTTCTTCCCTCTTAAGAAAATTTTGTCCATGAAATTATTTAGAGTAATTAAAGGAGGACACTAAGCTCTCATTGGCTCATCTACCTCCTATGTAACTTCCATTGCATTTTGGCACCTCTATAGCTCTATAATAGTGGTATGGACTCATTTCTTCAACTATCTTGAATCACATGCCATACGCTATATCGCTTCCTCTTTATAACTTAAATATGGCTATACTTCAATATCTATCATTAGAGTCATATATAACATATTCGATCTGTACCCCTCGAGCTTAGAGACATAAAAACACTATGTATTTGCTGTAGCTTAGGTGGTAGTGCAAGCTTATATGCTAAAGGTTCGACCATATTAGCACCCTCGTCGGGTATGATGAACTTGGGACTCAATTTCCCCTTTTCCCAAACCTCTACACCCTTCTCCTTGAAGAAACCTTCATAAACACTTTTTCCCCAACTATATATTTAGTATCTCTCTATTTCAAACCAACATATTGTTCCTATCTAACCATAGCTACCTTCGACCTTGTTCTTATTTAATTTCACTTTTTTCTTCAGCCTCTTTAATCAAATATATACTGGAGATTTTCTCTCTCTAACTTCACTCCAACACGAAGGAGTCTAGCATTGTCAACCATATGATGCCTCATATGGGTCCATCCCTAACTAGACTTGTAATTGTTATTACATGCAACCTCTGTCTAGAACACCCATAAATTCTATTTACCCATAAGCTCAATAATATGATCTCATAACATATTTTCAAATGTCTATACCACCCTCTCTGACTATCCATCAGACTGAGGATGAAAAGTTATGTCATAGCTCAGCTTGGTGCCTAAAGCTGCTTGCAGCTTCTTTCTAAAAATCTAGAAGCAAAACAAGGGTCCTTATAAAAAATGACAGTCATTGGCACACTATGACATCTGACTATCTCATCCACCTATGGTCTAGGAAACCTCTTTATAGACTAATCCATCTCAACTGTGTAACTTAAACTGTCTTTGTTAATTTATCAATAATTACCTAGGATACATTGCATTTACCTCTAGTTAAAGATAAATCCCTCAAAAAATCCATGGTCAACTTTCCTTCTTTCCACTCTGGTATTGCTGTAAGATACAACAATCCAGAAAGAACCTGATGCTCAGCTTTCACCTGTTGGCATATCACACACTTGGCATCATATTTTCTCATATATCTTTTCATACTAGGCCACCAATAATAAAATTTTTGAGTTCACATCTTCCTCCCCGGATGGATAAAATAAGGAGCTTCATATGTCTCCTTAAGTATCTACAACCTTAGGTCATTCGTACAAAGTATGCATGATATGTTCTACTAATGCACTATCCATCCTCTATCAATCTCAGACCCTGTGGCCTTCCCCTTTTTAACCTTGCTTACTATCTGAACTAACTATTCCTCTTTCATCTATTTCCCTCAATCTGCTATCAAACATTTGTCTTTATCTATAACCTAACCATCCCAACATTTTCCTAAAGTGTACTTTAATTATCACTCATACTTTTTAGGGTTATCATAAATTTCTTACTCTTAGCACTTACCATCCCATTGGGTCTCATTGGTGGGTAGCTAGTCAGGCAATCATACTCCTTGCTCAGTTCCTACTAGCTTCTCTGCTTTAATATCAACTTGTCTTAAGTAAGGAGATATTTTAGGCTATTATAATCTGTACATATACAGCATTTCTCTTTATACAAATAGTGCCTTTATATTTTCAAAACAAACACAATAGCAACTAGCCCATGAATCATAGGTAGGATAATTCCTCTCTCATGGCTTCAACTGTCTTAAAGCACAAGCCACTACCCTTTCATCCTTACATTAAGACATGTCTCAAGCCATTCAATGAAGCATTACAATACACTATAAGTCCTTACATTATTGAAGTTGCATAGGGGTAAGGAGCTTCTGTCAGCATCTTTTTCAATTGCTCAAAACTAGCTTGCCTACTTATCATTCTAGTCAAATTTCACATTCTTTCTAATAAGTCTGGTCAAAGGAGTGGCACTGATAGAAAACCCTCTTACAAGTCTTTTGTAATATCTAGCTAAACTCAAAAAATTTCTCACCTTAGTTACATTTCTAGGTGATTTCCAATTCTAGCACTACCCTTACCTTACTAAGATCATCTCTGACTCTCTCTACTAGAACTATATAGCCTAGAAAAGAAATTTTACTTAGCCAAACTCACCTTACTAGGCTTGGCATATAATTGCCTTTCTTTTAGGGTCTATAACACAACCCTAAGGTTTTATTCATATGCTTTATGGTTTCTAGAGTACCTTAGAATACCATCCATGAACACTACCACCACTTATCCACATAAGATTTAAAAAGCTCTGTTAATTGAGTTCTATGAAAGCTGTTGGCACATTGGTGTATCTCAATGGCATCACTAAGAACTTAGAATGCCCGTATCGGGTTCTGAAAGTTATTTTAGAAACATCAACTTCCTTAATCCTTAGCTGATAATTTCTAGATCTCAAATCAATTTTAGAAAATATATCAACCCCTCTGAACTGATTAAAGAGATCATCTATCCTAGTAGTAGATACTCATTTTCTATGGTCCTATAGTTCAATTATCTATAAGACAATACATAACTTAAGTAACCTACTTTCTTTTCTTACAAACTGCATAGGTACTCCCTAAGGAGTTACACTAGGTCTAACAAACCCTTAATAATTCTTATAATCGTGCCCTCAGCTCTTTTATGCTAGCAAATGCCATCCTATAAAAGGCAATAAGTACTGGAGCAATACTAAGATGCACCTCTATTTCAAAAGCCAATTCTCTTTGATGTGATAAGCCTGGTAGCTCATTAAGAATACATTAGAAAACCTAGATACAATTGGAATATATTCCAAATCATAGTTAAAATATTCAAATCACTATCATACGCTAAACATGCCTCACCCCTTGTAAAGGAGTTATTATATTTTAATAGCAAAGATAAGATTTTCCAAAAGTTTTGTCTCACCATCCACTGTCACTATTAGTCCTTACATAGTTCGGAGGGTTAAATTTTTATGTTAACAATTAGTCATAGCCTAATACTTAACAAGCTAATCCATAATGGGATTACACTAACTCATTGAAATGTAACTCAATCAAATTAGCAACAATCTATGCCCTGAATCACTAGAGGGCATCTCCTATGCACCATACTCACAATCACACACTACTCTATAAGGTTACTAATTCTAATGTCTATATCAACATGCTCAATCTCTAACTACCTATTTTTCGCTTATGCAGTACATAGGTAGAAGGGTATAAAATTAGAGTCTATCAAAGCCAAGACTGGAACATTAGATAAACAAAATACCAATTATAACATCTGGTGTCATAGCCTCTTCTCTAGCTCTCACAGCACTTTGCCTGGCTGAATCACAAACCTCAATTATTTTGCACCCTAACTAGCACTAGACTATTGTCCTTAGTTTTTGCCTCTGACCCCTACTCTAGTGTGTAGTATTAGGTGTCTATGTCTAAGCACCCTCAACCTATCTCTAAGGACACTCTCTATAATGGTCTCTAACACCACAATGGAGACATTCTCCTCCAGTACCTTTTCTGTATTACCCCTTATGCCTCTTTTAACAAGTGACACACATTGGAGGTCCACTCCTATTTCCTTATGTATAAGGAGTACTATCAACCCAAGAAGGCAATCGAGGTCTGCCTATAAAAACCTACCTCGACCTCGGGGTCTATGTCTATCTCTGTCCCTAGTACCTTAATTGATATTAGGACCTAGGCTGAGACTATGCCTATAATTGACCCTCTCTCCTCATTTTACAATCCTACCCCTGTATTAGCCTATCCCACAGTGCACTGCCTCTTTCTCTAAAAGAGGTTTCTCCTTTCTAGTGCCCTTTCCTTCATACCACATGTAGCTAGTACTGGTTCTAAAAAATCTCCCTCTTTCTAAGATTTAGCTATTTGTATCCTTAACCTTACATTTAGTCTTGTCAAGAATCTCTGACATTCTTTATATATCATTGAAAATGATCTTCTCGGCATACTTTAGGAATCTAATAAGATCCTTTTGTATACTAATTCCCGGTGTATTAAGACAGAAATTTCCCCTACCTATTGTTAACTAGTCACTTGTGACTCTAGTTGCTGTGCAGTATTACTCAATTTAGGTGCTCACGTATAGCCCATTCCTTATATAGCTATGGTTACAAAATTAGTTAGGTCCTTGTACCTCTTTTGAGTAACTCGACTAATCACATCTTTATTATAAAAGACTTTTTTATCCTCCTAGGACAATGTAATAGTTCAGAGGAATTTGAAATGTAGACATTTGGACTTATGTACTTAGCCTAGGAACATTAACCAATGCTCTGATACCACGAAACATGGCACCCCCTATTGGATTCTCGATGGAACCCAATAAGCGGTGCACTTCCCACCAAGTTACCCATTTCACTTCTCCCACTCTCATTCATTTAACTTTTACTTATACTGAACTAAGCAATCTTGTTTAACTCCAAATATAGTTTGATATATTCCTATAGTCCATTTGGGTTCATATTAATGGGTTTAAGCTATTGCAGAAGGATTCTAACATAGCTTGATAATCCCAAAATAAAATTAGCAGCATAACGGCTTCTCGGATCACTATCCCAAAATTTTGTTTTGCCTGTAAACA
>CANXYI011464823.1:0-10259 GCA_948208565.1 Hura crepitans | reverse complement strand
GTTTGTTTTGAGTGTTTTGATCTAATTTTTAATGTTCAAGTTTATTTTTAATATGATTAAATATTAAACTAGCATATGGAAGTAGGATTTTTTTTTGTTCTATGCATGAATTATCAATTGAAATAAAGGGAGAAAGTCTCTATAAGAGCATAAAGGGCTATACGCATAGATAAGTGTACAATTTTTTATTTTTGGGCAAATTTTGATTAAATTGATTTTTTGAATGATTTAATCTGAAATATGATTAATTCAAATCTGATTTTGATTCAAGTCATATGTGCAAAAAAATTAAAATTGAAATTTTTTAGAAAACAATTAAATCGAACATTAAGGTTAAAATTGCTTTTAGTTAATTTGGTCACATACGATATGCTTATTGATTTAATTGATTTTTGATATTTTTAGAATTAATATATTATACATATATGATATTTATCATTTTAGTTAAATGCTTTGAAGTGGTAAAAATAGTTTTCAAATCAATTGGATTAATAAACTTGCTTGAATATCAAGATTATCACATTTTAGTTTTTATTAATGTTTAATTTTGTCACTTCAATTTGTCTTAGGTTTCACAACTTTAAGGGGTAAATTTTTTAGATGAAATATATTATTAATGATCCAAAAATGTGTCAATGGCTGATTGAAGTGATTTTAAGTTGTTTGGATTGATTTCAAAAGCTCAAGCCACAAAGGACTCTGTGGTCAACTTGAATTCGATTCTTGTGACCAGTTTTTTCCAAATTTTTAATTAAATAAAATTCAATATGTTTGGATTTAGTAGTTCAGAAAATGTATGTCATGTATCATTATAAATTCAATTTCATTAAATGATTTGTTGATTTAGTTGGTTAATTTCTAAATTTATGGTAATAACAATATGATTGGCCCAAAATTCTAATATAAAATTATTTTCCTGTGGAAATTTGATTATGATCCTAAATTAATTTATTTTTCTTATACGATTGGGATTTTAAATTAATTAAGAGGATTATGATATTTTTTGATCTAATTATGTTAAGTCTTATCAAATTGATATCGGGATATGGCCAAAACTTCAATGCTTTATTCTTCTACAAGTATATAAGGAATTAATATTCTTGCTTATGTATTTTTATTATTTTAATTATAATATGTTTGGAATTAAATGAACATAGAAACATGATTCAATTATTTTTAGTTGGATTAGTTAAAATTAAATTGCATGAACAATGTGATTGATTTTCCCTATTTAAGCAAGAAAATGTACCTTTTTGCACTTTTATTTCAATTTGTACTTCTCTTTTAATATAACTCTTCTCACATGTATCATGAGGTATTCTTAATTATATATGATGTAATTAGATTGCATAGGGTTAAAATAAGAAGAAGAAATGTAAGGAGTAAAATGGAAAAGAAAGCGTACTAAGGAGGTCTATGAAGAAATTGGTTGAATTGTTCATTATTTCTTTTTTGGTTTGTAATTCATGGATACCAGCTAAGGTTTGTCTTAATTGGTTCCCTTGGCTCAAGTAATCAACATAGTAAATCCCATAACCTAATTATATATATTTAATGTGATTAAATATCAATGCATCATTTAATATGCTTAAATATGAATAACTATGCTAAAGCATGCACAAACCATGAATTATGTGACTTAATCGGAAGAAACACCTCAATAATATAAGACTTGTAAGCCTTCTATTAGTATGAGTTAAACCAAAGTTCTCTTTAGTATTTAGTTATTGAGCATAATCAAGCCCATGTCATATTGGATATGATAAATCATATTAATATGCCTATTTTAGCATGTTTATTAGTTTGTTGTGCATACTTAAGGCTAATAATCATGATAAAAGGTTGGGGAAATATATATATGATACGTATGCATAAATTTTTAACAACCTAATAATCAGTAGCCGTATATGATGCAATTGGCATATGATGACTACCATTTAATTAATAGTTGGGCTTGTTAAAAAACTCAAGGCTTTAACCTTAACCAAAATCTATACTGTATAATGCTTGAAAATTTCGATGTTATGAACGGTACTTCGCAGGATATGAACATTGTTTTTTGGGACTCAGGTCACATTAATGTGAATAAATGAAAGAATTAATTATAATAGAATATTGGCAAATTTTCGAGTGAAAACAAAGTCATTTAAATGGTTAGAAATGACAATTAAGATTTTATGGTAGTGTCACATGAATAGTGACCTAGTTTTAGCTGAGCTGTAAAATATTTCACTTTTGCTGAGAAAATTTTAAGATCGATAAAACCTAATACTCAAAAATTCAAAATACCCTAATGACATTGGAATTAGAATTTTTGGATATCAGGAAGTATTTTATAAAAATTGGGTTAAACTAAAAACATAGTTTATAATTGGATTTTCTAGGTTTTTAACCATAGTGTTTTATATACTTTTAGATTACAATTTTAGAGTATTAGGAGTGAGAATTGAGGCTATAAATTGAGAGAAAGAAATTGATTTTAAGAAAAGGAACTGGTGGACTTTTTTATGACTATTGGATAGGGAAGAAAATAAACATTTATCCTTTGATTTAAATACTCTTATTTTAAAGAGTGGTCAATTGTTTAAAGTCAAAAAAGGAATAATATCTCCTTTTTCATCACATACTCAACAGCACATTCTCTCCCTAAGCCATCATTTTTCTTTCATCCATCTCTTAATCTCATGCTTTAAACCCAATTTTAAGCCACTCCTCTCATTCCTTACATCCTCTAACCTCCCTTAATCACAATACCATGTTAGAAAGCAAGATTTTTGAGTTTTAGACAAGAGGTGAATAGTGACCCCAAATTTCTAGAGGTAAAATTTCTTTGGTTTTATATTTTTTTAGTGCTCTAAATATGCCTAAGAACACAATTCTTAAATTGTCTTTTATTTTAGAAGCATGTGTGATTCATTGTGGATTTTTGTATATTTTTCCTATATGTATGTGTAGAGAAAGAAGAGCAAATGAGGGATAAAGGGAAGAACAAGATTTATGGTGTTCTAGTGGTGTGGAAAAACTACATTTGGTATGTGTAATCCTTACAATATATATTATGTGTGTTTGTTCCTAGACTTAAAACTTACATATGCATATGCAAGTGTGTGGATATGAGTATTAATAGCACAATTGAGTAATAAATAATGTCTTGATGCCATTAATATGCTAAATTTCATGTAATGTGATAAATTAAATGCAATGATAAGGAAGTGTTGTGTTGGTCGAGATGTATTAAAATATATGCCTAATTTGTGTGTGAAAGTGTAATGCTTGGTAATAAGTTATGTGTTCTGAAATGATCTCGATTATGGTTATGATAAAAAGAATATAAATATTAGTGCGGTGATTATATGATCTAAATGCTCTAATGTATGCTTAAAAGAATTATGAGAACCTAATTGTTATGGAAGTATGCTATGTGAGGATTGTTAAACATTGATGTAATTTTGTGTTCTAATGGAAACTATATGGTAGCCCAATGGTGATCCTGAAATGACTATAGTGTTATGCCATCTATATGATGTTTAAGTGAAGTGAATCACCTAGTTATTGTTTTATATGCTTATATTATATATGTTATTATGTTAAAAATAATGAATGCTATATCTTGAGTCTAAAGTCCATGTATAGCTAAATGCTTTGTGAATTCGGTAACTTGACATAATTGATACTAGTTGATTAATTATCTCTGTAATTAGGTTACAATGAAAACTAGCTATAAAATGATATGATGTATGATATATTGAATTTTTTGACAAGGCTAAATCTTAAATAAAGTATAGGTATGGAATGTTTTGTCTGGTATGGAATGTGTTATGGTAAATGCTTTATGCTTGTGAATAATGAGCAAATAATTTATTATGATGACATATGAGATAATAACATATGATATATGGCTTCAAGTACATGGTATCATGCAAGCAAGCATAGCTTAATGACTTTACGGCTATGATCCAATTGAGATCTCATGAGTGCTCATAGAATGAGTATGGTTTAATAAAGTTCCTGAGGAGAGAAGATAGATGCTCATGTTAAGAAAAATTGAAAATTGTAATTTTTCCCCCAAGGTAATTTGTTCACCAATTCAAGCATAAAAGCATTGCTAATCTATAGTAAAAAGGTGAAACTAAGTCAAATATGGTGATTAGACCATTTTATTAAACAACAAAGAATGGATAAAATGATTGGTTAGCTAGGGATAAATAATAGCTATTAGGGTGCCCTAGTGCCTATAAGTTTTGTATAGTAGCTATAGAGTCCCATGAGGCCACTATACATACATAAGTGTGGTATAGCAACTGTAGGGTTGGAAAGGCCATAGTACACACATATATATATTAATATATAGCCTAGGTCTGGTATATTAGTGATAGGGTCCCACTATAACCCCCCTATACTCAATCTTGAGAGGGACTAGATAAGGGATGCTACTTCACAAAGGTCACCCATCCTATTTCTACCCCATTTATCATTCATTTAACTCTTATGGACTCAACTACCCGTTTTAAACTTTTCTATTATTTTACTATCATTCACTATTATAATTCTTATCCTGATTTTCTTAATTGATATGACCATTTTATTTGATAATTATATGATTATAGAAATTTCGATAACATAATGGTTGTCTAGGTAAGAACAAAAAATTTTAAACTTGTTGAAAAGCACTTCTAATCAATCACAACACACTTCCTCCACATATTGGACACATCTGCTCCTTTAATAACTTATCCTTGTCACAATACAGGCAACATAGGGTCTTAGACCCATATATTGCTCAAACACACAGTCAAGCATATATATAGAAATATATTTAGGTTACAGTGATAGTACATTACATAAGGACCATAATGTAAAAAAAATACATGTCTAACCATTTTACAATCTCGGGCCTGAAACCCTATATGCATGAGTGCCCTACTTCTATACTTACATAAATATGCAGAGATTATACCCTTCTAATGCTTGTTAGCTACACTATAGTACTTAGGCCAAATAGCTCTCTAAAGTCTCCTACCTGTGCATTGGGATATTAATACACTGAGTATAAACTCAGTGGTGAATTTAATGTAATATACGTGTCAAAGCACACAATCATGCAATGAAACCACATCACACAAGTGATATGACCGTGCAGGTTCTTTTAATTGTAATTTAATCATTTATTAGCTTTTCCTATTACTTATAATTCTGTATATCTCATAGTCTATTCAAGTTACTCGATTATGTTTCCTTATTCTTAATTATGTCAGATACATCATAAAGTTATGAGTGTTCATATTATATGTATTTATTTCCTTTAATCCATTTAAGGCCTATATTGGAAAGACTACACTTAAAAAAATTGGATAGCAGGATCCAGATTGTGTTGTGGCCCCCATTTTAGACCTTGGTAGTTGCACCTGCCTATCCATCAAATAGCTGGGATCAATTTATAAGAACCTCCCAAATTTGAGTGGTAGGGATTAGTCCTGGTGGACCTCCTAATGGTAGAGGTAGTAGGGATCAGCCCCTTGGGACCTCCTAAATCCCAGTCATCAGATCAACTTAGGTGGATAGTAGGGATTAAACTTATGGGACCTCTCAAATCCTCAACAATATGGGTAAGCAAAGATCAATCCATATGGACCTCCTAATACCCGAGCATCTAGGGCTCTCTATCAGAACCTCGGCGGCTACACCCACTATCTCATATACGCAGGCAATGGCCCAAGAGGACTAAAACCTCTAGCAGCTGCTAATTCCCTAATTAATCGGTTAACCCATCCAATGGGTGTCTAGTTGATATGAGCCAGCTTAAATTACTATCTTATTTCCCCCCAGTTATAGGTCATTCGACATAAGTTATAGCTTAAATTACAATTACATGCACCTTTTCATTGTTATATAGCCAACCATTACGTTGCCCTTTTTACTATTATGTCACTATTTATTTGGCCATTTTTACGACCTCATAATCTCGAGCCCTTGTTCTCATAATCAATCGCAATAGCATCACTATATTTACACCCAATATTTCCTTGCCATTTCTATTCAACATTCATTTATTTGAGTTACATTTACAACACTAAGTGCATGCAATTACCTACTCGTTTAAGTCACATTGTTACTCATCTTTGACATTGACTTGCACCTATACATATCCATTGCATACTTACAACATATTTCATGCCCATTTTAGAATCAAGTGCCTATGGTTTCTTTCTTACCAATTCCAACTCATTACCCTATTTTACGGTCATTTTCAACTCAATTACATGCCATATTATCAACAATCACACATACACGCTCACACTTCTCCTTCACACACCATTCGGCCACACATCACTCACATACTTGCACATGCATTTCTTGCACATTTATCACATACATAGGCTTCTCTTAATCACCTCAATACCATTATACATTAACACACACACATACACACATAATGGCAATTCCATACATATTTTCACACACAAAGTCTTGCACTTACACAAGTGCACACACATATTACACTAAATTCACATACCTAGGGTGTCAAAACTCCCTAATTCACCACTTCAAGCCTTGGGTTGCCTTTCCTTTCCAAGCTTTTCCTCTTTTCCCATAAACATACACCAATTTAGGGTTTAGAAAATTCCCAAAAATCCTACATAAATCCAAATTAAGAACTAATTGCATGGTTAACTTTAAATCTTAGGACTACTTAAAATAAAATAAAAAGTGGGATAAAATCACTTACACAAAATTTAAAACTATCACCAAGTGTTTATATCTCAAATTCTATCCCTTATTTCTAAATTCTATTAGTAGGAGAGGCTTTAGTAGGTTGTAGAGGCAAAAAACCATATAAATTTTAATGGGTTCAGGGTTGATTTGAGGGAGAAAGAGAAGAAAAATGGAGGGAGGAGAGAGAACATCAATGGTGTCAACTTATGGAGGAAGAAAGGGGGTAGGGAGGTGTTTTGGCACATGTGACACCCCACATGTGTAAACCCCTTTTATATTAAGTCCTTGGATGGCTTGGATTGCACCACATGTCGATTTGACGGTTTGTTTTAATCCAATTTTGATTTAAACTTCAGAAATTCAAAATAGTTTAACAAGACCTCCAAAAATCATGGTTTTAGTGCCAAAATTCTTGATAATGCTAATTAAGGGCTGTAAAATCTCTGGTTAAAGCTCCAAAGGCAACTAAGGTTATTATTCACTTGCATAATTAACAATTTTCAAATAAATATCAAATGACTTCAGAAAATTAAAATTCCTTCAACAATAGACTCATTGGAATTTTTAACCTTTAGGATATGATATTTTTAAGTCCATGTGGGCACATCCCAGGGTTATCCCGACACAATCTCAACTAAGGTCATTATTCACTAGTTCTTGGCCTAAGATGATTTATTGGTTCTACTAAAAGTTTTAATTATTTCATTTTCCTCACTTTTTGGCCTATCAAAGTTTTATGACTAGTACTCCCCCTTTTGGCCATCATAAGGTGCCCCGGTGTCTAGGGAGACACTATTCATGCCTCGAGAGTATTGTTCATGAAACTAAGATTTGCGGGTGTTATAATCCTTCCCCTCTTAAGAAATTTTGTTCTCAAAATTACTTGGTGAGAATAGATGTGGGTATTGAGCTTTCATCTGTTCTTCACTTTCCCAAGTGGCTTTCTTAGTCTTGTGATGCTTCCATAGCACTTTCACTAGTGGTATAGACTTATTCTTTAGTTCCTTGACTTCTCTAGCCAATATTTGCATTGGCTCTTTTTCATAAGTCAAGTCTAGCTGCACTTGAATATCCTCTGCAGGTAGTACATATTAAGGATCAGACTTGTATTGCCTTAAACCTATCATGATTTTGCTGCAATTCTGGTGGCAAGGCTACCTTGTAAGCCATTAGTCTCACACGTTCTATAATCTTGTATGGACCGTTGAATCTTGGACTCAATTTCCTTTTCTTGCCAATGTTGAGCATCTTTTTGCACAGTGATACTTTCAGAAACACTCTGTCTTTAACCTCATATTCAATATCTTTTCGCTTTAAGTCAACATATGACTTCTGTCGGTCTATGGTAGCCTTTAACCTTTTTTTAATGACTCTGACCTTTTCTTCAACATCTTTGATCAAATTAGGTCCCATGAGCTTACTCTCACCTGCTCACTCTAACAAAGTGGAGTTCTACACCTTCTGCCATATAGTGCCTCATAAGGAGCCATGCCCAAGCTAGCTTAATGGCTATTGTTATAGGCAAATTTAGCCAAAGATAGATATTGGTCCCAGCTCCCTTTAAATTTAGTGCCACAGTTGCATAGCATGTCTTCCAACACTTGTATCACCCGTTCTAACTATTCATCTACCTATAGGTGAAAAGCTGTACTAAAAGTCAAATAAGTACCTAAAGCTTCTTGTAATTTCTTTCAAAATCTAGAAGTGAATTGGGGGCCTTGATAAGAGATAATGGCTACTGGCACCCCGTACAATCTTACAATCTCGTCTATGTACAATTGTGCCAACTTTTTTAAGGAATAGTCTATCCTAACCGGGATAAAGTGAGTTGTCTTGGTTAGTCCATCTACAATCACCCAAACTACATCATATTTACTTCTAGTCATTGGCAACCTTATAACAAAGTCCATGATAACCTTCTCCCACTTCCATTTTAGGATTGCTATTAGGTGTAGTAGTCTAGAAGGAGCTTGATGTTAAGCTTTCACTTGTTGACATTTCAAGCATTGGGTCGCATAATCTGCCATATCCCGCTTCATTCCTAGCCACCAATAGTGAGGTTTTAGGTCTTGATATATCTTCGTGCTTAAAGTTTCATGTGCTTCCTTTAAGATCTGTGCTTTCACTTCCTCCACCTTAGGTACACACAATATGTCTTGGAAGTATAAGCATCCATCCACCTTGATTTCAAACTTTGTGGTCTTCCCCTCTTTGACTTTACTTATTATCTGCATAAAATGGTAATCTTGCACATGTACTTCTTTCACTTGCTGCCTAAAGTTAGGTTTCACTTGCAGTTCCACTAAAATTACCTCACTCTCAGTATATCCCATTCTGGCATTCATAGCTCTCATAGTTGCTATAAACTTCTGATACAACGCATTAGCTACTACATTAGCTTTCCCCAGGTGATAGTCAATCAGATAGTTGTAATCCTTTATTAGTTCCATCTAATGTCGTTGCCTTAAGTTCAACTCTTTCTATGTGGGGAGGTATTTCAAGCTTTTGTGGTTAGTGTAAATGTAACACTTTTCACCATATAAGTAGTGTCTCCACACTTTCAATGTAAACACAATGGTAGCCAATTATAGATCATGTGTTAGGTAGTTCCATTCATATGGTTTTAGTTGCCTTGAAGCATAAGTTACCTCTTTTCCTTACTGCATTAGAACACATCCAAGTCCATTGTGTGATACATCACTGTAGACCACAAAATCCTTCCCTTGCTTAGGTTGAGTGAGAATAAGAGCTTCAATGAACATCGCTTTAAGCTTGTCAAAGCTTGCTTATCATTTCTCATCCCATATGAACTTTACATCCTTCCATAACAATCGAGTTAATAGAGCTGCAATAATGGAAGAGCCCTTAACAAATCTTCTGTAATAGCAAACCAATCTTAAGAAGCTTCAGATGTCAGTCACATTCCTAGGAGGCTTTAATTCCAACATAGCCTTAACTTTACTTGGATTAACCTTGATGCCATTTGCTGAAATAATGCGGCTTAGAAAAGCTACTTCATTCAACCAGAACTCATACTTACTTAGCTTAGCATAAAGTTATTTCTCTCTCAAGGTTTACAACATGATCCTCAGATGCTGCTCATGCTCTTCTCTGTTCTTAGAATACATTAGAATGTCATCAATAAAGACTACGACAAACTGATCTAAGTATGGTTTAAAGATTCTGTTCATAATAACCACGAAAGCTGCAAGGGCATTAGTGAGCCCAAATTGCATCACAAAGAACTTGTAATACCCATATTTGGTACAGAAAGGTGTCTTCGGAATATCAGATTCCTTGATTCTCAACAAGTGATACCCTAATCTTAGGTTGATTTAAAAAAACACACTGGCACCTCAGAGTTGATCAAAGAGATCATCAATTCTTGGTAATGGGTATTTATTCTTGATGGTGACCTTGTTCAACTACCTATAATCAAAGCATAGCTACAGTGACCTGTCTTTCTTTTCCACAAAAAGCACTGGTGCTCCCTATGAGGAAGTACTCGGCCTAATGAAGCCTTTATCCTGTAATTCTTGCAATTG
>CANXYI011464738.1:0-13393 GCA_948208565.1 Hura crepitans | reverse complement strand
TGTATGTAGAGAAAGAGAGACCGAGTGGTCTGAGAAGGAAGGAGAAGGTGTAATAGTGTTACTTCGGAGCATTTTGGATATTGGTATGTGAATCCAACTAAATATATGCTTATACATTTAACTTGGATGGAATTTATGAAGAAATAGTATTATGTAATTATGACACCCTTTACTCGATTTGATCGCCGGATCCATACAAAGAATGCACATATAACCGAGATGTGATCTCATGTACATGTTTAATGAAACAAATCTTGCTTTTAAAATATGTATTACATGCAATAGTTGTTAAAAATATGGAAAATCAAAAATCTTTTTCATCGGTTCACTATTTGGATCCTATGCTAAAAATTTTAATAGCATAACGGCTGTCCGTGCATAAACCCCAAATAAAAACCTATCAAATATAGCACTTCTATAATAAATCAGGTCAAACTAACATTCCTTGTGTCCATCTAACCCTTCAACACAAGTATATATACAATATAGGCTAGGCCCATCCCTTGCTATATATAAGTGCTTTTGTATACAAAATCATGTAACAATACAAAAACAACTTTTGTACCAAAAATTGTCTTCTTGCAAAAAGTCTTCTATTTTGAGGCTATGTACAAATCCACTCACCTTAACCTACCTATCGCATAAAAATCACATGTTAAGCAATTGCTTAGCGGTGTATATGAATTAACTTATGTTTACATACATTCACACATAAGCATATCAAATATGCATGTATAATCATAGATATAAAGCATATGCATTTATCTATTGTAGGAGTGTGTGAGTCATATGCATACCTCCTATGTTATACATGTTATGAAAACCTTATGCATCAATTGTGCCAAATCAACATAAACAATTTATTACATTCATGTTCACAATTAGACTAATGTAACAAATATATCACTGTATCTTCACATGTAATCTCACTTTGTTCAAATCATTGTTATATCATTTCATTCAAATTAATGTTATCTCATTTCATTCCCATACTTAAAAAACAATAACTCAATACTGGATATTAGGAACCTGATCAGAACAATCATATACATATTGTGCAATGGCCTATATTTTAGACCCTACGATGGCTGCACCTCTCTGAGTGCTCGAAAGCCAAATGTAAGTGCTCATAAGCCAAATAATTATGCCGTGGCCCACATGATGAACCCTATGATGGCTGCACCCACTTGTTTACCCAAAGGTAAAATGTAATTGCTTGCAAGCCAAATGGTTGTGCAGTGGCCTTATAGACCCTACGATGGCTGCACCTACATGATATAGGCACCGAGGTACCCTAACAGCTACTATTTTCCCTAGTTGATCAGTTAACCTATCTAATCTAGGTTGTCTAATCATATGGGACACTGTCTTATGCTACCATGTTTTCATGTATTTAACCATTTATTTTGCCACATTTTGCTTATGATACTCATTTTTCATCATGTTAAACCAATACACATAACTGACCTTTAGGTCAACTCAAATTACATGCCACCTCGACATTTAGTAAATAATTCATACATGATGCCAACCAATTTCATATTGAACTCATTTTCATCATGCAATTGTTCATGTTTTACTGTCATTTTAAGCATATGCATTGTTACTCATTATTATACAACGATGGACACTTTATGTCCTAATGCAATAAGTCACCAGAATCAATTGCAATGTAAAGCAAATGTGCATCATTTACAACCATACATATTATCACATAATCAGTTTCACAAATCGACAAGCATAGTATATTACATACACACTTTTTATATGAAAATCTTTATGTAACCACAAATTAATCTGAATACACTTACAATGGTTACCGAATACACTTACAATGGTTACCGAATACACTAAAAATCGCCACTCACTACTTATCTTTCCATTTCTCCTTCTCTTTATCTGAACACATAATATTCAAAAATTCATATAAAATCAATCATAAATCAAAATTAAAAACTGACTTTTATATTATTACTATTGATCCCCGAGGCACACTACACATAAATAAAAATTTAGAAAAACTCACCAAGCCACCTTAGGTCACCATTCCCACAAATCTTGAAACAAGAAATCACCATAGTTTTTCTTGAAATTTATGCCAAAATCGAGGTCACGGGACTGCATAGGCATGATTTATGGTGAAAACGAGCTAAAATTGGAAGAAAAATGAAGAACATGTGAGGGAGAACTAGGAAAAAAATTAGCCATGGAGGAAAAATAAGGAAGAACGATGATGAAATAAAAAGCCAAATTTTCCTTTTTATACCATTTAAAAAATATTTTTATTCCCTTTTTTCCTTTGAAAATTCACAAAAATTAATCTGTGAGCCTAAAATTCTTAAAGTTTACCAAAAAAAATCATAAATATCATATTTTACAATCCTTTAAAATTTTAGCTCAAAATTCTAAGAAAATCAACAAAATTGCAATTTTTAATATTACACGATTTTCGAAAAAATATTTTGCAACCTCAAAAAATCTTGATTCTAGTTCCATTAAACTCATTAGAATTTTTAAGTATCTAGTTATACCATTTTTATGTTAATTTGAGCAAACTAAAATATTTTATAGTTCAGCTTTCACTACAGCACTATTTATAAAGCACTAGTATGAAAACTTCAACCTCTCTATTAACCCTCTTAAAGACTTTATTTTTGCTTGAAATTTCTCGCTTAATTTTTTTATAATTAATACTTCCATCTTGCAATGTTAGTATTGCCCGGATCTGTGGATTATTGAACACTCCTATGAAAGTACTACTCATAAATTAAGGGTTTTTGAGGAGTTCCATTTCTTCCCCTCTTAAGAGAAATTTCATCCTCAAAATTACCTAATATGAACAACTATAGAAACTGTTATGCCATTTGATCCTCTCTCTCCCATGGAGCTTCCTCAATGCCATGATGTCTCCATAAGACTTTTACAAGAGGCAATGACTTACTCCGTAGCTCTTTCACTTCTTTAGCCAAAATCTTCACTAGCACTTCTTCATATGATAGGTTAGGTTGTATCTCCACTTCCTCTAATGATAGTACATGCGTTGAATCTAATTTCTATCTCTTGAGCATAGATATATGGAACACATTATGTATCTGCTCAAGCTTAGGAGGTAAAGCTAGTTTATAAGCCACTAGTCTCACTCACTTTGTAATTTTATATATGTAACGCTTACATCCCGAGGCTTCGAGAATAGTGCCATAGGGTTCAAGAAGTGCACCCGGGGTGTCAAGTCACTTACACGTGGATTGAGGTAGTGGTATAGGTCGTGAAACTTTGAGGGGCCTTAATTGGATGAAAAAGGCAAAATAAAAAATCGAGCAGAACCAATAATTCATTTCGAACTGTAAGCTACCCATCGGGCCAATAAAAATTTTTTGAGCTGGGACTGACTCAAGATGTGCCTGGATGGACTCGAAAATAGTAGACCCTATATTGAGTTCAACGGTGAAAGAATTTTTGAAATCGGAGGTCGTTTGCAAAATCTCATAATTTTTTAGGAAGGGCATGCAAATTAAGGCAGTCTAAAAATTGCCATATCAGTGGAATTTAGCCATGAAAAATTACGAGCAAGTAGAGGGGATTAAAATAGGAATTTTAAAAAAAAAGGTGTAATTTTTAGAGGTTCGAGTGAATTTTTATGAAATTTTGATATTTCCCAAAAAATCAAGATGGTTCGAGAATTACCAAGATAAGGTTGAGGTGGCAAAATGGGGCCTACAGAATTGCCAAATGTCTTAGCCCACTTGCCAAGTGGCAAATGGGCCATGACAAGTGGATTTCCGCTTGTAAAGAACAAAAGCATTTTCTCTCCTTTCTTGCCTAGTTGCTAATGCTAGGCTTTCACTATTTAGGCTATAAGTTCCTACTTTGAGGTCCAAACAGGGAGATTCTAATGGCCAAAATTTCCTCTAGATGTTAAGCACCAGTAGGAAAAAGAATCATGCCAAAACCAGTTTTCATTTGGGAGGAAAAAATCAAACAAAGGGACAGACTTAGAACAGTCCAAAACTATGTATATGAGGTGAGTTCTTAGCTATACTACCCCATTTCTTAGACTTCTTCAGTGATTCTTGATGCTAAATCATAGCTAAGACATGTGTGTATGTGTGTGTGATGCATTGGTGGCCATTGGATGGCAAATGGTGGGTTATAGAGGGAGACCAAAACTACCATAGAAGCTAGAATAGGGTTGGCAGCTTGTGTTTGGTGGGATTGACATCTTCAAAGGCTTATGTAAGTGAATTTACAGCCTTTTTCTCATGTGTGTGGGTACCTAAGTTAGTTAATTTGGAATTTGGATGGCTAGAATGGTGGTATATTAGCTTGAATTTCCCTTTGGTGATGCTGAATACCCTAAGTTTTGATGGAATTATGACTAGTGTTCATGAGTATATGCTTAATTTGCTCAAAAGTGCTTGCTAGAATTTGTTGTTTAAGGTAGTTTGAACGAACATTTTGCTACCTAGGAGGAATCTAAGTTATGCTTAGCATGTTAGGGAGTGTTTTATTAAAGTTTTGGTGTGGAATTCACCCTAGAAAGTGTATTGGTGCTTGTGGCCATGAGCCACCATAGGTAGTTCTTGAGATATTGTTTTGTGCTTTTAATTATAATGACTTAAATTTGAGATGTTGTGCCCATATTTGAGTTTATGGCTTATAAATAGGGATGGAATAATGTTATTTTGCCTCAAGGAATGAGAGTTAAGTTCACTTACATTGAACATTCAAGAGCTATTTTTTAGTGTATTGTATGATGTGGCTAGGGACTTATTATAATTTGCTTAAAAATGAGTATAGGTGTGGCATGGCATGTATTCTTGTTTGGATTTTGATGTTAAGTGAAAAGGCAATGCAATTTGAGTACTCTTTTCTTTTAGTACCCGAAAGTATGCATTAGTGGCATGGTTGGTGAAATAGCTTATAAAGATGTTAGTGTATGCCTAATGTTGGTGATGATTTTGGCCTCTAATGATCATGAACTTTAAAGGATGAAAACAACATATTAACATAACCAAGTGTATTTAAAATATTCCTTAATTTGGCTGGAAAACCCTGGACCAAATAATGTACCTAAAACTTAAGTCCATGACTAAAAAGGGTGACTTCAACTAAACTAATAAATGGAACCTTCCTTGTGCCTCTAAGAGGCTAGACTTGATTTACATTTTGGCCATAGATTTAGCCCAGTGACAATGGCTTTATTGCCTAGATTTTAGCCATGAAGTTGGCTTAGTTTCAGAGGCTGTTGTGCTTAGACTTTGGCCATGGACTTGGCCTAATTACAATTGGCCTAATGCCCAGTAAAATGTTAAAAGAAATAGTGAGAACTAAATTGAAATCGTACTTAGAATAGTCCCAGAAAACTGACTTCTAAAGGTGGTCGAAATAACCTATAACTATCCAGTGGACCTCTACTTGAACCAAAAATACCATTAGACTAGAAAGTATTAAGTTTTAAGGTGGAAATGTACTAATAAATTATAATATAAGATACATTAAATTTTGGTAACAACAGACTTAAAAATTATTTTTGAAGTTTACCCAGTAGAGCAAAAAAGTGGCTACACTAGTCCGACTAAAATTTTAAAGTATAAGATAAAATTTTTATCCATATATTTTTGAGACTCAAATATTATAAAGATAATTTTAGCTAATAAATAAAGTTAAATTAAGCTACTTGTCCCATTGGTTAGACACCTACTAGATGGGTTGATCGATCAACTTAGGGTCATTAGTGGCTAGAGAGGTCTACGAACTGATCTTCATTATGTCACCCAGTTATTAATGGTGTTCACTAGTGGCTGTAGAGGTCTACGGACTGATCTCCATTATGTCACCTAGTTCTTAATAGATATTTGTGGTTAGGGAGGCCTCCAGGTTGATTTACATTATACCACCCAATTATTTTTATTGTGGTTGGGGAGGCCTATGGGCTGATCTCTATTATGCCACACAGTTATTTTTATTGTGTCTAGGGAGGCTACAACTGATCTCCATTATGACACACATGCCGGTGCAGCGGCATAGGTCCAGAATGGGGACCACTACTTTGGTTATTATCCCTCTAGATCTAGTGTTTTAAAGTGTCATCTTTCTAGTCGGGCTAGAGAATTTAATCAAATAAATCATCAGACTGAATATGAATGAAAGATTAAGTATAATGGAACAGTATTTCCTCAGCTTTGATAAGATGCCAATTAAAAGGCATTCTAGTCATTTTGCATGGATGTGCTAGATTAGTTTAAATAATTAATTTAAGTAAATATACATACATAGAAGGCAAAAAGACTACTTCAAGACATATAAACACCTTAGAGAGATAAAGTCAAGCAGATATGAATAACTATTTCCGAAGAAGTAATAAAAATACAATATAAGGGTATTTTGGTAATTTTCCCCTTTTAAGACAAACTAAGTAATTCCTTCAAGTGGCATGTATCAAGTAAGAATCCTCATTTTAAATGGTTTATTTAAGTCAAAAATGATAAATCTAGACCAGAAAAATACCATAGGGGTATTTTAATAATTTGGCACCTTAGTGAACATTTAAATTATTTAATGAAGTAAAAATTACATCTTTAACTACATAAGTAAGAAATAAGATTACACCATAAGTAAACTACTTTAAATTCATCACTGAGAATCCCATATACTCAACGTACCAATTTTTGTGCGTAGTTACACTTCAATGGGATTTACCTCGTAAAGCGTGACAATAGCAATTCAGAGAACACAGGTGAAAACTTTGGGTTAATTGATGTATATTTAGATATCATGTACTTAGGTAGGAGATGGGTAAGATAATGTATTTAGGCTTCAAGAATGTAGTCTAATTAATTGATTGTGACCTACTGATGTAAATTAAGTAATTATACATGTTCATTGGTGAATGTATGCTTATATATGATGTTTATGCTGATGTGAGCTAGAGGCTTTATATGTTTGTATATTTTTATCGATGGCCTGAGGCCTGAGATTTGATGTATGTATAGGCTAATGTTAGGCTGAATATAGGGGACCAGATGGGTCCAGGTGTTATGGATGGATTTTAGAAGTGTTTAACATGATTGTTTAAATTTTGGGATATGACTTGGATAGCTGTTATGCTGCTGGATTTTTAGGAAATACCTAAGTATAATTAGATTTCCTTTGTAATGGTTAGGTAAGATTGTTTCCAACCTAAATGGACCATAGGAATTGACAAAAGTGGTTTTGGAGTCAGATAGCTTAATTTAGGCAGAAGTTGGTAAAAGTTAAATGAATGACCATTGGGAAAATTTTAGGATCGGTGACTGGGCAGGAAGTGCACTGTTTATTGGATTTCTTTGGGAATCCAATAGGGGGTGTCACAATATAGGCTAATGAATCGATGACATAGCTTTCCCTTCTTGACAAATCTTAACACCTTTTTCCATGAAAACACCATGAGAAATAACTTGTCTCTTATATCATATTGAATATCCTTCCTTTTAAAATATACATATGATTTCTATTGATCTATCGCTGCTTTCAACCTACCTTTAATGATTCTCACCTTCTCTTTTGCATCTCTAATCAAATTTATCATATTGAATATCCTTCCTTTTAAGATATACATATGAATTCTATTGATCTGTCGCTGCTTTTAACCTAACTTTGATGATTCTCACCTTCTCTTTTGCATCTTTAATCAAATTTGGCCCTATAAGCTTATTCTCCCTCGACTCACTCTAACTCAAAGAAGTCCTACATTTTCTTCCATATAAGGCTTCATAAGGAGCCATGCCCAAGCTCACCTAATGACTATTATTATAAGCAAACTCAGCTAAGGAAAGATAATGATCCTAACTTCCCTTAAACTCGATAGTACAGCTTTTTAACAAGTGTTCGAGCACCTAGATAACTCTTTCTAACTGACCATCCGTCTGTGAATGGAATGCTGTGCTAAAATTAAGTTTAGTACTTAAGGCCTTATAGAGTTTCGTCCAAAATCTCAATGTAAATCTAAGGTCTCAATCAAAAATAATAGATGATGACACACTATACAGTCGAACAATCTTATCAATATACAGCTTCGTAAGCATCTCTAAAGAGAAATCCATCATAACTAGTACAAAATATGCTGACTTTGTCAATCTGTCAACCACTACCCAGATTGAATCACTTTTACTTCTTGTTATTGGTATTCTAACTATAAAATCCATAATGACTCAGTCCCATTTCCACTATGGTATTGCTATAAGTTGAAGCAATCCAGATGGAACCTAGTGCTCAACCTTAACTTGCTAACAAGTAAGGTATCTAGCCATATACTCAGCTATATCTCTCTTCAAACTAGTTCACTAAAAAGTTATTTTCAGATCTTGATACATCTTAGAAATAATAGGATGCATCGTATATGGGGCATTATATGCTTCTTTCAGAATCTGCAGTCTCAAATCTCCCATATTTGGCACACAAAGCTAATCATGATAGAATAATTAGCCATCATCCTTGATCTCAAACTTAGAGGGCTTGCCCTCTTGAATCACACTCATAATACTGACAAACTTATGATCATCCTTCTAAGCCTCTTTCACCTATTATAATAGACTAGGCTTCACTTGCAGTTCTGCTAGTAAGCCTTTATCATTCAACATCTGCAATCTGACATTCATTATTTTTAAAGCTAATATGAATTTTCTACTAAAAGCATTTACTACCACATTAGCTTTGCCTGGATGATAGTCAATAAAGCAATCATAGTCTTTTATTACTCTATCCATCTCCTCTGTCTGAGGTTAAACTCTTTTTATGTGGGAAGATACTTCAAACTCTTATCGTTTGTGTAAACATAACATTTCTCTCTATAGAGATAATGCCTCTAAATCTTCAGAGCAAACACCATTACTTCAAGCTCTAGATCATTTGTTACATAATTCTTCTCATGTGGTTTCAACTGTCTAGATGCATAGGCAACTACCTTACTTTTTGCATAAGCACACATCCCAATCCATTCAGTGAAGCATCATAATAGATAACAAAATTTTCCCTGCTTCTGGCCATACTAGGATTAGAGCTTCTGTTAGCATCTTCTTAAGCTTTTCAAAGATTTTTTGACACTTGTTGTCCTAACCAAACTTAATATCTATCCTCAAAAAATGTCATAAGGGCAGCAATCAAAGAAAACCCCTTGACAATTACAGCCTTAACTTTACTAAGATCCACTTTTATACGATCTGTTGCAACAATGTGTCCTAAAAAAGACACCCCATCTAGCTAAAACTCATACTTACTGAGTTTGGCATAAAGCTTCTTATCTCTCAGCTTCTATAGCACAATCCTCAAATGCTGCTTATATTCATCTTGGTTATTGGAATAAACAAGGATGTCAATAATGAACACTACCACAAACTGATCTAAGAATGGTTTAAAGATCTGATTCATCAAATCCATAAATGCTGTTAGAGCATTAGTAAGCCCATATGGCATTACCAAAAACACATAATGACTATATCTTATTCTAAATGCTATCTTCTATACATCTGCTTCTATGACTCTCAACTAATAGTAGCCAGATTTGAGATCAATCTTGGAGAAGATACCTGCTCCTCTTAACTGATCAAACAAGTCATCTATCCAAGGTAACATATATTTATTCTTGATAGTCACCTTATTGAGCTATCGATAATCTACACATAATCTTAGGGATATATCCTTCTTTTTGACAAACTAGATCAGTGCTCCCTAGGGTGAAACACTCAGTCTGATGAAGCCCTTATCTAGCAACTCTTGCAACTAAATTTTTAAATCCCTCAGCTTTGTAGGAGCCATCCGATAAAGAGCTATAGATGTTGGTGATGTACTAGGCAACACCTTAATCCCAAACTTTAACTCTCGTTCTGCTGGTAACCCAAGTAGCTTAATTAGGAACACATCCTCAAATTCTAATACTACCAGTATCTAGCTTATCTTTAGCTCTATCTTGCTAGTATCAATTATGAGAGCCAAATAAGCTTGACAACCTTTCCTTATCAATATCCTCATCATCATTGTTGATATCACATTAGAAATGTAGTCCAATCTTTCCTTAACCATTATAATTTCTGACCCATCACTAGCTATAAGCGTGATCCTCTTTTTTCTATAGTCCACCATTGCATGATGCTTGGATAACCAATCTAGGCCTAAAATCAGGTTGAACTCATCAAAAGGTAACTCAATGAGATTGGCTACACACTCAAATCCTTGTATCATCGAGGGATAATTCTTATAAACTTTATTAACTAGCATATATTGCCCTATCAGAATACTGACTCTACTATCAACATCAAGCATCTCAGACACTAATGCCCTATTTTATACCCGTGTGGTGCATATGTAAGAGTGTGTGGAACTTAGATCAATTAAAGCTAAAGTAGGTAAATCAAAGAGTTGAAATATACCTGTTATGACATTCGGCGTGTCCACATCATCTTTGGCCCTGATCGTATACTATCAAGCTAGTGTTTTACCCTCTGCCTTATCCTTCTAACTACTTCAACTTTGTCTCTTGTATCATTTTAATCTCTCTTTTGAGATGAAACCATGAGCTTGATAGGACAATCCCATACCAAATGACCTTTTGAGCCAAAACCCTAGCATGCACTTAGCATCACAGTCTAACACTTACCTTGATGTCTTTTACTATAATGCTCACACTATGGCACTGATGGAAATCTAATTGTGGATTTGGGAGTCCCTAACATTTATGTCTACTATCTAGACTATGCTCTTGACCCCTGACCTGACTTCTTAGTCTGATCTTACTTCTGACTCTACTGAGGTCTAGTCTAATCACCTTTAGGTCTCTTATTTTCTATAGGTGTAAAACTACCCTGTCCCTGACCAAAGGGTCTCCTTTTCTGATAACTATCTCTCTTCTCTTTTAACTTTTGAACCATCTCCACAGAATGGCATGCAGCAACCAAAGCTAAAATCCATTATCTTTATAGGGAGGATCTACTGCATAACATCTAGATTTAGTCCCATCTCAAACTTCTTACACCAATCTTCCTCAGTTGCCATCACTGCCTTAGCATATCTGCTAAGTTTCACAAACTCTTTCTTATACTCAAATTTAGATCTCTGTCTCTATCTCATATATATGAATTCTTGCCTCTTATAGTCGAGATAATGCTCAGTGATGTATTTTTTCTTAAATTCCTTGAGAAAGAAATCCCATGTCAAATCTACTATAGTCAAGTGTTCTGTGATGGTCTTCCACCAATTCAAAGCCTTATTAACTAACAATACTATGGCACAAGCTGTATACTCCTCCTGGGTACAACCTAACTACTGCATAACCCTCAAGGTTTGATACAACCAATACTTTACTCTACTGGACCCATCTTATAACTCTCCTTTAAAGAACTGGGCTCCATTCTTTAATAACCTCTCTAGATAGGTTTTATGAAAAAACCCTTGGTTCTTGTTGTACTAGTGGTAGTGGTGGTGCAGGTTGTGATGTAGCAATAGCAACAACAGCTATAGCCATAGTTGCCTACCTAACTAATTCCAACATCTCTACTAACCATGCATGATGACCCTGAGATCCCTATGCTACATGACTAGCATCACTTCTCATAATAGACCTATCCCTAGTAGCCTCTGGTCTAAAAGTAGTCAGAGCATGGCTCTCGACCTCTTCCTCATTATTCGATGTAGGTTGACTCATCTTGGATCTATAGGTAAGGGAAACGGATTGTAAGCCTCAATAAGTATAGTTACATAATGTATACTTTCAAATCCTAAGCACTTTTATATAACCCATATATGTATCATGGAATGCCTAAATCAAATGCTCTGATACCATTAAATGTGACACTTGTTACCCAATCCGATCACCAGACCTGAATAAGGGATGCACACACAACCAGGATTTGATCTCATGTACATGCTTAATGAAACAAAACTTGCTTTTTAAAACATGTATTACACACAATAGTTGTTAAAAAATACAGAAAATCAAAAATCTTTTTCGTTGATTCACTATTTGGATCTTGTGTTAAAAATTTCAGCAGTATAATAGTTGTCTGTGCACAAACTCCAAATAGAAACATGTCAAATAAAGTGCTTATATAATAAATCAACTCAAACCAATATTATCTGGGCCCATCTGACCTTCCAACACAAACTCATCACACACATTCACAAATACTAATTAAAGCTATTTACACATACATTTTTACAAGCATATGTACAATGTAGGCTAGGTTTATCCCTTGCTATATAAGAGTGCTTCTGTATACAAAATCATGTAACAATACAAAAACAAATTTGCACAAAAAATAGTCTTCTTGAAAAAAGTCTTCTGTTTTGAGGCTATGTATAATCCCACTCGCCTTAACCTACACATCGCATAAAAATGACACACTAAGCAATTGCTTAGTGGTGTATATGAATTAACTTATGTTTACCTACATTCACACACAAGTATATCAAATATGCATGTATAATCACAGATATAAACCATATGCATTTATCTGTTGTGCAGGTGTGTAAGTGATGTGCATACCTCCGATATTATACATTTTATAAAAACCTTGTGCATCAATTGTGCCAAATCAACATCGACAATATATTCTATTCATGTTCACAATCAGACTAATGTAATAAACATATCACTGTATCTTCAAATGTAATCTCACTTTGTTTAAATCACTGTTATATAATTTCATTTAAATTCTAGTTATCTCATTTCATTCCTATACTTAGAAGACAATAACTCAATACTGGATATCGAGATCCTGATCAGAACAATCATATACATGTTGTGCAGTGGCCTATATTTTGGACATTACGATGGCTGCACCTGCTTGAGTGCCTAAAAGCCAAATGTAAGTGCCCATAAGCCAAATAATTGTACAATGGCCAACATGATGGACCCTATGACGGTTGCACCCACCTATTTACCTGAAGGTAAAATGTAATTGCCTGTAGGCTAAATGGATATACAGTGGCGTTGTAGACCCTACGATGGCTACACCCATATGATAGAAGCACCGAGGTACCTTAGCAACTATTATTTATCATTAGTTAACCTGTAACGTCCAAAAGTCAAAGTCTTGTGAATAGTACTGGACTGGTCCGAATGATGTTCCCCGTGGTGCGGTCATCATTCTGAGTTTGATGACTGGCATATTGGTCATAAAACTTTGACGAGCCTGAAACTAGAGAAAATGAATGAATTAAAAATTTTAGTAGAACCAATAAATTATATTAGGTCATAAACTAATGTTTTCGGAGATAAAAAGATTTTGGGCCGGGATAGCCCCAAGATCGAGAATGTGCCCAGATGGTCTTGAAAATACTATACCCTGAACCTCAAAAATTCCACTGAGTTTGATGGTGGAAGAATTAGAATTTTTTGAGGTTAACTGGTATTTTTTATGAA
>CANXYI011464727.1:0-11959 GCA_948208565.1 Hura crepitans | reverse complement strand
TATAATGATGCTAATTGGGTAACATGTCTTATTACCAGGAACTCAATCATAGGCTTTTGCATTTTTATGGGATTAGCTATCATTTCATAGAAAATAAAGAAATAAGCCACAGTCTCTAAGTTTTCACGTTAAGTTGAATATTGCAGCATGGCTACTATTGTATGCAAATTACAATGGCTCTCTTATCTACTGTAGGATTTCTAAATTCCTTTGCGGCTTCTTATTCCCTTATGGTGTGATAACCAAGCAGTAATACACATAATTGAGAATCCAGTTTTCCACGAACAAACAAAGCACTTAGAGATCGATTGTCATGTTGTTCGCAACAAGTTCAAAGATGGTTTTGTTACTCCACTTCATCTTAGTTCTCACCTTGAATTAGCTGATGGTTTCACCAAATGCCTTGCAGCTCCTCATTTTTTTCAATCTTATTTCCAATTTGGGCTTGGTCCACACTTTCCAAGCTCCAACTTGAGGGAGAGGGGTACACATGAGCTAAGTTTAGCTCTTAGTCAACTGTATAGTCAATAGCAGAAGTTAGTTTCTTATTGTAACTAACTCTGTTGAGGTGTTTATCATTCATTGGTTCTCAATTTGTATATATAACACTTAAACAAACTACTACAATGTGATCATTCTTCTTTCTAGAGATTAATCAATATTCTAGAAGCTTTTTCTTCTTTCTTTGTATTGCTCGAGCAGAAATCTCGAGAATGAATAACGGGCGTTGATTGGCATTCTAATGGTAGTTCTCTCTTTAATAATTGCTCTGATTCTAACTTGTTTTATTAGAGAAATTCGAGTATTTCTAACATGAAATTCTATCTTGAATTTATACAAATCTTGAAGGAATACTACCACTTACAATTTAATAGCAATAATAGTCGTAGATTAATTTCGTAAGTATATTTGGAATCAATTTTTTTATTCATACAATTCATCTCATATTATTTTCCTAACATCAAGTTGTGAAATGGATTGGTGTCCTTTAAGTAGGTGGAAAGGCTACTTTTGAAGGTGTAGACCAATTACAAGTGCACATTTGTTGTTGGGTCACGTGGGTATCAGTAGGTCGTATTGATGAGCGATTTTTAGATGCAACTCAAATGTACTGTTTTACTATACATTTTTTTTTGTATTGGTTTAAAATATTTAACCTACCATATTTTAGTTTATAGGAAAAAGTTAAATCAAGAAATAATATTTTTTTATTTATAATTCATATAGTTGATATATGGTATATTCAATATACTTTATTTCTATCATTCTTTATTTTGATAATTTATGCATAATTATTTTAGTTTCTCTCCTCATTGCACTGTATTTACACACATGTTATTATTATTTTTTTTCTTTTTGAGATTTGCATGCACATTATTATTAGATTTTATCTTTTACTTTTCGACATCTTTATCAAAATTCTTTAAACCATGTGGTTTATTATGACATTCCCTGATTTTTACACTTAATATATTTCATTTCTTAGTAAAGGAAAAAAAATACTTCAATTTCAACATCTTGATTCCTGTAATATACAATAATAAACAATCTTATATTGATTAGGTGTATATTAAAAAAGTATAGGTCAAAATTTTGTCTTTAAATTAAACTAGCTTTCTTAATTTTTGTAAAAAATAATTTTGTATTTATAGGACAAAGGGAGCATTTGTCTTACGCAAAGTAACACAACAGCTTTAATTTTCAAATATATTTTTTATGTTATTTTCTCAAAATAGTCTAATTTTATTTGGATACATGTTGTGAAGAGAATAGAAAAGATACAATAGAAACTTATAAGGAGGTGTATATTGTTATTATTATTAACTTTGAAAACAAAACTCAGGCTGCAAAACTATTTGATTACTCCATCCGTCTCAAAATATTAGTCCTACTTTTTTTAATATATTAAGAGAATTTATTTGATGTGGTTAGTTAATTCATTTTTATTAATATATCTTATATTAATAAGAGGTATATAAACTAAAAAAATTCATAACAATTATTAATTTTAGAAATAATAATTTATGAGAAAATTATTATTAAGAAACAATGTTTATATATTTTTTTATAATAAAAGTAATTTATCTAGTTAATTACTAGGTATTTTAAATGAAAATATGTTTGACATTCAACGGGCTAATTATAATGTCAAAAGAGAGTGAAATTATATTTTGGAATAGATGAACAAAAAGTAGGATTATTTTTTGAAATGAAAGAAGTATTTCCTATTAATCACCATATATATGAGATATGTATTGAAATTTTCGAAATTATAAACCAATGAATATATATATATATATATATATATATATATAAAAGTACAAGTATGACTATTTTAATTCAATCAATTTTCTTTAAATTGGATCAATTTTAATTGAAAAATTAATTTAATTTACCTTCGATTACATAAATTTACTTTCAATTTGATCAATTTCCAAAAATATTATTATTTTAGTTGGATTTCAATTCGATTAATTTACTTTTAATTAAAAATATGATTATGTTAATTTGATTTCAATTTTATTAATTTACTTTTAATTGGATTAATTTCAATTGAAATATCACTTTAATTTTTTCAATCGCATAAATTTTCTTTCATTTTAATCAATTTCAAAAAGTATGGTTATTTCTATTTGATTTTAATTGCATCATTTACTTTTGATTTAATTAATTCAATTTCAAATTAATCAATTGTTTTCATGTTTTTCAATTGGAATAATTATATATATATATATAAAAGCATAAGCATAAGCATGACCAATTCAATTTTATTTCAATTTGATTAATTTACTTTCAATTAAATCAATTTTGTTTAAAAGATTAATTCAAATTGTTTTCAACTGACGATATGATCATTTTTAAAATAAATTTAATTTCATATCAATCAAAATTTTCAACTGATTTTTTATGGAATGAATTTCAATTAAAATCAATTAGTTCAATTTGCTTTCAATTAGATTAATTTCAATTGAAAACCAATTCAATTTGTTTATATTAGGATCAATTTGGAATAGTTTGCTTTCAATTGAACCAATTTTATTTGACATTCAATTTAAGTTTAATTAGATCAATTTGGATCAATTATTTATTTAATTTAATTTCAAATCAATAAATTTTTGTAATTGAATTTCTATCAATCTATCGATTCATCTATCTATCTAACAAAATAAAAATATAGTCAAATTCAATTAATTTCAAATCAAATCTAATTAAATTAATTTATTAAAATTCAATGAATCAATTTTGACAAAAATTCAATTTTATTTCTATGCATTAAAATAAAAAATTCAATTTCAATTTAGTTTCAATTGAAAGGTACATAGGTCAAGTTTAATTTAATTTCAAATCAATTTCAATTAAAATTAAATTTGATTTTCAATTGATTTAGTTTTACATTGAATCAATTTTGAAATTCAATTTCATTTTAATTTCAATTGAATAAAAAATTGAAAGATATATAATCAGATTTACCTTGATTTCAAATTAATTTAAATTAAATCAATGTAAATTGAATTTTATTTAACTTCAAAGCAACATTTTCAATTGCTTTCAAATCAATTTCAATTGAAATCCAATTTCATTCCAAATATTTAAAATCAATTTTAATTTCAAATTAAGTTATTGTCGTTTGATTATAGATAATTAAGTTGTTAGAAAACAATGATATAATACTATAATTATGTAACACCCCTATCTGATTCCTAAAGGAACCTGATAGGTGATACTATTTTTCACTGGTCATCCATTCTGATATTTCAGTAGACCTTATTCATTTAATATTTATAACCATATTCTGTGGAAAAACCACCTCTAATAACATATCCATCAACATTTAGACCCTTCTGATCCCCCAACATTACATATCATCACAGTCACAGTACACAAGACCTCGGTTCCACAACATTCAGAAACACAGAAATAGTCAAATTATATAACTAACCGTTTTATACAAAGATTTGCTTCTAATAGTCATTCAGTAATCAAAATACTTAACTACATTAGTTAAGCCCAACCCTTATCAACACATGAGTGCCACTACTATAAAACCATCCAAAAACTACAAAAAAAAAAAAAATGATACCCTCAAAAGTTGATTTACTACACTACAATTGCTGAGGCTGGATTACTGCTAATATCTCCAACCTGCGCATCGGAATATCGATACACTAAGCATAAAATTCAGTGGTGAATTTAACGTAATAAGTGCATGCCATGCATACCTTCATGCAACATACATGTTATAAACCCATAATGCAACACATAGAGTCAATTATATAAAATATTAATTTTATTCATCAATCTTATGATATATTTACTAGTGACATGCCATTTAACTAATTTTTTCAATTTACATTACGTCTCTGTTAGCTGTATTAAGTGTCCTAAATTCATTACTATTATTACTATTTAGGTTCATTTTTATATTCAGGTCCATATTAGAAAGACGACACTTTAAGGCACTGTATAGCAGGATTTAAGCTATGCAATGGCCCACATTTTGGATTTCGGTAGCTGCACCTACCCTGTTTGATAGCAGGGATCAATTCACATGAACCTCCCAATACCGGACTAACAAATAATAAGGATAAGTTTGTAGACCTCCCAATATCTGCTCAAGGATAACAGGGATCAGCCCTATGGGACCTCCTAATATTCTAGTCATCATCAGCAACATGTCTCAGGTGGATAGCAAGGATCCGTCCTGTAGGACCTCTCAATATCCACAAATCAATTAAATGGGTAACAAGGATCAATCCATAGACTTCCTCATACCCGGATGTGCAGGGCCCAATATCAGGACCTCGACAGCTGCACTCGCCATCACAATTACGTAAGCAATGGCCTAGGAGGACCGATACCCCTAGCAGCTGCTAACTCCCTAGTTAACTGGTTAACTCATTTAGTGGGTGTCTAACTGATGAGCCATATCTTATTTATTATTTATTGACCTAGTTATAAGCCATTTATGTCTTTATGTATATTTTACATTTACGAGTCACATTACAATTTGTGCACTATTCATTTGGTCATTTTTTTTCCTATCTCACTTGGTATAAAATCTTCATTAATCATGCCAAACAATTATCATAATATCTCACATTACATCCTCCATATAACATCACCATTTTTAGTATCAATTTCTATTATATGCATTCACTTTTTGTCACGCAATTCATATGTCCCATTTCATATGAAATGTGCCACTTACTTACACTCTAAAGGTCCAATTTTCTATAAATACAATTACTTCCACATTTCACATTAAAGTGACATATATATCAATTATCCATTATCATATATTTTCTTTCCTCACATTTCATACCATAACACATTACTTACCACATTTTCATCATAGACACGTAATTAACATACACCATGCACATATGCACATGCCATGGCTACATGACATACCATTCAGCCACTCACACATCACCCTTATACGCATGCATTCTCCACTCAAATGGCATACATAACATCATTATTCCATTACATTAACATGATGGAATGATCATTTCACATAAACATGCACACATTCACACTTCTATACCCATGTACATGCACACATACATAAACACACATCGTGACATGCATCCATTACATCAAATTCACACACCTAGGGTGTGAAAACACTCTTTTTACCACTTTAAGCCTTTGTTCCCTTCCTTCTTTAACACTTCTCCTTGAACTTATATATGTAACCTTAATAGTTAGAAAAATTTTATAAAATCCTATAGAGCTCCAAATAAAAATTTATAAAACATAGTTTTTCTTAGAATTACTAAGACTACCTAAAATAAAAATAAAAACTAAAAAAAATCCACTTACACACAAATTAGGCACTATTCACTCCATCTTCATTTCTCCAATTCGGGGCCTTATTTCTCAATTCTAATGTATTCTAGAGCTTTTGGAGGTGTGATTTTATATAAATTATGTGTAGTTTGGTTGTTTTCTGGGGTTGGAATGAAGAAGAAAATGAAGGAGGGCTAATGAAGAATGGTGTCAACAATGGGTGTGGGTGGATGAAGGTTAGGGAAGCTCCTTGGCACATGTGACTCATGCACATGTGTAGAGGTATATATATTAGTTGGTGGCATGGTTAGATCGCAACATGTGACGATCTAACGGTTCAAATAATTCACATCTCTTCTTAAACTTCAAAAAATTTTAATAATTTTTTAGGCTTCTAAAAATAATCGCTTTTATTCTAAAAATTCTTGATTATGCCCATTTAGGGTCTCGTAAAATTTCGAGTCCAAACTCCAAGGATAATTGGGTTTGCTATTCACTCGTAAAAATAAGAAATTCTAAAAAATTATTAAATAACCTTAGAAAATTAAAATTCCTTCACTAACATATAGATTGGAATTTTTGACCTTGAGAGTATGCTATTTCTAGGTCTGTCTGGGCACACCCTGGATCATTATCGGCATAAGTCTATCTAAGGCTACTGTTCACTAGTTTACTGTCCAAAATGAATTATTGGTTTTGCTAATTTTTTAAATTATTTCATTTTTCTAATTTTCTGGCTCGTCAAAGTTTTATTCACTAGTAAAAATAAGAAATTCTGAAAAATTATTAAATAACCCTAGAAAATTAAAATTCCTTCACTAACATGTAGATTGGAATTTTTGACCTTGAGGGTATGCTATTTCTAGGTCTGTCTGGGCACACCCTAGATTATTCTTGGCACAAGTCTATCTAAGGCTACTATTCACTAGTTTACTATCCAAAATGAATTATTGATTTTGCTAAATTTTTAAATTATTTCATTTTTTTAATTTTTTGGCTCGTCAAAGTTTTATGACTAGGCCTTAAAAAGGTGTCCCGGCTCTCTGAGAATACTATTTAAGTCTCAGATGTACTATTCATAAAACTTCAATTTACGGACGTTTCAAATTATCCTAAATAAGCTACTAGTTATTAATGACTTAATAGTATAACTATCTTCAATACAAAGACCAAGGTAAAAGTAATTATTGAAAAACTAAGGCAACTGTACATTGATTAGGGAAAAAAAAAAAGAGCAACAGTTGGGCGTGGGTTGAATTTTGCAACCCAATAGCAAGGAAGAAAAGGGTTTGTTTATTGAATTTCAGTCATGCATCACATGGATACGTTTGAAAGTTTATATTCAGCAACCATGATTTTTTTTCCCTCTTTCTAACTTCTTATATGATTGTTGCGAACTACTACAATTCACGAAATGATTCTATCAATTTTTATACAAGGTATTGAAAGCTCAAAAACTTGATTTTGGTAATAGCTTAAAAATCTAAACCCTTGAGTGCTAGCAAGGGAATCAGTTTTTAATGAAGAGGAGGAATTTGGATAGGTGTAATGTATATATACTTGGGGCCGAAACATGTTTGACTTACCTTAAAGCACTAGTGAATAATTCCTAACTTTCCTATAACACTTGTAGACCTTAATCCTCCTTATGACTTCAGTTCGAGGGGCCCAAACCCATTTCATTCACATTTGGCTCACATGGCCATGCGATTTCATTAGATATTCAGCCCACATTAAATCCAATAGACTCTCTTTCTAATTCGCCTATGTAGTTTTTTATGTTATAAATTAAAGAGGAAATTACATCACTTACACTATATTTAATTATACTTTTAAAAAATCTATCATAATAATTTTAACTTTCAATTATACTCTTTTTTTAAATTTCTATTTTTTTAAATTTCTATTTTCAAATATATACCAAACTCCTAAAAGGTATAACACAATATAATAGCCCGTTATACCATGTTATATCAATTTTTAGAATTTTTTGAAAAGGCTTATGAGAATCATGATATGACCTAGCCAAGAAATATAACGTATGCTAATTTATTTACATTAACAATTTCTTTTTGTTAATGCTATGATTGAGGATAAATTAAATCTAAACACATTTTCATGTGATAGAAATATTATATGATAGACTTTTTTAAATTTCTTATTATGCTCGAGACTTTATTAATCAGTTTAAAAAAGTCTATTTCAAAAACATAAATTTACTTTAGCATTAAATAATAAAAAATATTAATTAATAATAATGATATGTATAATACAAATTAAAATCGATTGACTTTTGGGCATATGTGTAACATGTTCACGGTACAATAATTATTAAAAAAAAGGGAAAACTAAGGCAACTATACATTAATTACCAGACAAAAGTAGCAATTATGTATGAAATAATTAATTGCGTGAAAAGTGTTTAAATGTTACAAAAAAAAAAAAAAAAAGAGGGTACAATCCATGGGCTCTCCAATTATAGATTAAAAAAGGAAAAGTTGCCCCTATTTTTTGGCAGTTACTCGATACCTCCATTTTTTTCACCCCGAAAGACATGGACAAATTCTGTCTATCAATTTTCAACCCAATATTATTGCCAATTGGGAGCCTAAAGCTCTGTTAGCACCATCTTACCACTTGAATTCAAGAGCCACAATTAAATACATTCCATGGCCTCTAACTCTCTACAATAGGAGAACCTTAACTTGAATTCATTTAATTATATTACTACATAATTATTGTTAATTTAATATTTTAAATTATAATTATTTTGTATAAATTATTTAAAAATCACTTTAAAATTATGAATTATTACAAAATGAATGTCGAATTTTATTAACCTTTGAATGTTAATATTTCATATTTGATCGTTTGAATATCGAACTTCGTTGCTACATTGTTCAAAAATTTGCCTCACAGTAGTCCGAAAACTGAAAAATATCACACAGAATATCAATCAGAAATTCGACGGAAACGATTTTGGTTCAGTTCTTTCCTTAAACTTCTCAGTTCGATCTCTTTACTGACAGTATTCAAACCAATTAATCAACTGCCCAGCCACCCAATAAACAGATTGCACACCCTAGCGATGGCCATCACTCCAACACCAGATTCCAAGTTTTATTTAGGAGATCACGTTGCTTTTGTCATTAAGTTGGCTCGCATACAAACATATATACCTTTTTCGTTGACTTGTAGTGCAGATAATTCTGATTCATAGTAATTCTAATTCAAAGTCTTAAGACAACAAATATAAATTTTACAGTCCCCTTGTAAACTTCCAGTGACTATGCTGAAAAGCTCATTACACGTTTTTATATCATGCAATGGGATAAATTCTCCAAATTAAAATGAAGGAAAGACAACCGAACAAAGCTACATATTGAAAGTTAGCGGCTCTGGATATAAGCAAGAGATAGATATACACGTCTAAGCTCCATCAGGCTGGATGAAAGGATTCGCAATTTCATCTGTACCATCCGTAGGTGATACAAGCATCACAGCAGTTCCCCTACATATCTGCACAACAATGAAAGATAATTTTTTACAAGGTTAGTAAAACATAATTAAATGATAACAATGCATATTCAGGGATACAAACTACATCTGCCAATTGATCTATGATTAACATTTCCATAAGCAACATTTTGTAATCCTGAACCAATTTGAGGTTCGCGTGCACAATGCCCCTTTCCATTTGTAGCTCAAGTAAAATATACAAACTCAAAAAAATGTTAAACAAAAATTCAAAAAAGAAAACATACTATTAGGCCAAGGCGCCTGGTCTGATCTGTAGTCTTCAGTGGATCATCAGGATCTGCAACCCGATGAGAAAAAAATTTCAACTGTCAGAACAAGACAACCACAAGAACTTTATTACTCATTGCATAGTTCAGGAGACATGAACAAGTTCAACTAAATCTCAACTAAGTAAAAATATTGTTTTTGAAATTGTTCGCTACCAATAGCTTCAATTTCACTGGAATACCCGTTTCCTGGAAGGTAGGAGAATGGAAATCTAAAGAGATACTAAAACAAAGTAGCTTGTGAAAAAATAAGTCCTGTTCAGTTTCTCTATAGATCCTTTACATTTTCACAATGCTCTTCAGCACTGCAACAAATGAAAATAGATTTCTGGATGGTAGGAAGTGATATAGCACAATTGTAGCGGACAACAAATGCCTCTCCTCCCGCAATTTGTTCTTGCCAGATTGATTTCTATCAGTCCCATTAGCAATTAGTTTCAAGGAATGGAACCATTGATATGACAAAAGGAAAAACTTTCTATCCAGAATTAGCACGACCATTGCAGGTTTGGTCATAACCAACAGATAAATACACAATCACCAAACATAAAATTCAAACCAAAAAAGAAAAAAGAATCAGAAATACGATATGGCCAAAACAAGCACAATACAATTTGAAGCTATGCATAAATCACATACGAGCATTCCTAATGCCACAAGGTTAATACCTCTTAGATATTCCATAGCTTCATCCAAGACAAGGTTTAGCAGTTGATCATATCCTTTCAGAGTCCCTGTCACTGAAATGATAAATAGCAAATTCAAGATGCCAGTCTAATGCAACAGAAATTAATAGCAAGTAGAAAAACTAGTTCCGGCACTGACTAATATAATCTACAATCCAAACAAACTGCAGCACCAAATTGTGGACATACTACATGAGAGTCATTCTCCCTACCAGCAGTTTAAAGTATAAACCCACGATTCAGAATTAAACATGGAGAAACTTCACCACAATATGCCCATTTAAAAAAATGAAATTAGAAAAGTGAAAATCAAACCCTGGCCTCATTGTCCAAAAATTGTTATTTCAAATTGATCTAGCAACTTTTGTTGCTAATAACAGCCAAACATTACAATCTAATAAATCCCAACCGCAACGTGGCCTCATTGTCCAAAAATTGTTATTTCAAATTGGTCTAGCAACTTTTGTTGCTAGTAACAGCCAAACATTACAATCTAATAAACCCCCCAAACCCACCACCCCAACAACCCAAAAAAAAAGAGAAGAAAGGTGAAATTGAGCAAGTTACTTAAGTGGATTTGGAATTTAGTTACCTTGTCTACCACCAGTGAGCTTGACTTGAACACCCTTGTCCACAAACTTTGCCAAGTCCAATACTGTCTCTTTCCTCCCTGACTGAGACAGCAATCATACGGAGAATAAAATGCAAAGGGAAGGCAAACTATATGGAAGAATCTACTGAATCTAATAATTAATATAATCAAAATACAATCGACATTTCTCCTTCAAATGGAAAGATAGGAAAAGGAGGCACTTACCATCGTTTCACAGAAATTTAAGAACCCTGAAATTAGATCAATTAACAAAGTAAAAATATCAGCGACAAAGTAAAAAACTAAGAAAGAAAAATTGGAAAAGAATAACTTAGAACTCGATTCTTTGTAGCACAGAAGTGTACAGATTGTGGGGACGTCCTTTGATTGGTTAACTAGTACACAGAAAGTCTTTCAAGTCCAATCCATTAGGATTGTTTTTACAAAAAATTCTAACCTAAAGCAGTTCCTTGTTAATATCAGTGAAGTAAACCCTTCTTTTCAAAAATAAATACAGCAATAAATGATATCTTTCATAAATTACATTTCAAATTATCTAAATCCGCACAAATAAAAGTAAAATCCTCCAAATACATTTCAAAATATAACACAACCATCACAAAGCAATCTCAATATGCAGAAATAAAGCAGTAACCAAAACGATCTCAATCCTGAAAAGAATTTGGCTAGGCCTAAGTTTGCAACAAATAAAAGCAGTAACTAAACTGAAGCAATCTCTTTCCCGTACTATCATGTCCGCTGAATAAAGAATCAAATTCTCTTCAGCAAAGAAATGACTCAAAATAGAATCAGCACTAGCTTATAAGGTAAAAGCCGGTATTATACTATGCATTAAAACTGAAACTGGGATGAACAGCGAAGCAGGAGGCCAAGGCGGCTTCAAGCACAAGGGTATTATCCCAGATAGATGTAAAGCTGCTGTGTTGGTTTTATGCATGAAATTGGATAGCTGTTTATTAAAAGAAACACATAAAATTTATTTCTCCATAAACATGCACAGAATTGAGTATAATATCTTTCTATTACTCGACAGTTCATGAACCCTATGTCGATTTCTTGCG
>CANXYI011464605.1:0-11004 GCA_948208565.1 Hura crepitans | reverse complement strand
ATACAGATCTAAAGAGAAAAGAGGTGGAATACAAGGTGAGAGACAAGGTATTTCTCAAGGTTTCACCATGCAAGAAGTTTATGCTATTTGGGAGGGATTTAAAAAGGAATCATGGGATGTGAAAATTATGTTTTAATTCCATAATATACATAATATGGAGAAAATGAGGTTTAAAAAGGTTAATGTAATAATTAGGCATATTTAAGCAAGAAAATGACATTATTCAACTTAATTAGTATATGAAAAAATGTTTGGAATTTTAGAAATCACTATGGAAGTTATAATCCCTAAAATATGTATAGTTGTGACTAATTATGCAAGATAATGACTTTTAAGCATGACTTATGATAAAGTGAATGTGTTCTGAATCATGAATGAGTTAGACGTGGTGTTTAAGGCCATGACTAATAGGTTGATAGAATAATTAGGATGTTAACCTTGTCTATATGCTAAATGTGTGAAAGTGGTATAAGATATGCTAAAGTGATGTCTAAATGAGAACATACTAGAATTTTGATATGTTTTTGCATAATGGAATTCAAAGTTGAATGTAGTGTCATTATACCATAAGGCATGAGTGTTATGTCATTTTGAGTGGTTTGAACATGTAAATAACAATGTGAAAGATTATTGTGTATTGAAATGTGAAAAATATGGTGAATAAAATAGGTATGATGCTTAGTGGCCAAATGGTCTAGTGGGCCATATAAATTCATATTTTGAATTATGTATGATTATGGTGTATGGGATATGTGATTTAACCATGTACATATTGAGGAATTGCTAATACATGCACAAATGGTATGTGGCTAAAATAGGGCTTGAAAAATGCTTGCGTATGTAAAATCATGAAATAAGGGAATGATACATAATTCATGTTATGTTGATTATGTTTGTTGTTAGACATAACTAAAATCACATGTACATAAAGTTTAGTGCCAAAATATGTTTTAAACATAATATGAGCCTAAAAGTGGTGTTTAATACTAAATATGCGATAATACGAGTAATTGATAAGCATTGAGGCATATTGTGTCTTGAATGTGTTTAATACTAAATATGCAATAATACGAGTAATTTAATAAGCATTGAGGTATATTTTGTCTTGAATGAATTTATGCCCTCAAAATAAATGTGAGAATGGAAAATATGTAGTAATAACTATTAATAGTACTAAAATGATGATTTAAAAGTGTATGTAGCTCAAATATGGCATAAAAGTATGTTAATATGTGCATGATCACTAAAATTGATGTTTTTAGTGTAATTAAGTTTTAGTCATTTGATAGATAAAATAAGTAAGTTAAAAGCTATATAGGCTTAATTAAGATGGTGAAACCAAAACATATTGATTTTGGCCTATGTGATATGACAACATTGAAATAGATAGGTTAACTTGTCAGCTAGGGCATATAGCAGCTACTAAGGCACTTCTATGTATAGATTATGGTCTAAGGGTTCACTATATGTCTTACCCATAGATTTACCTTATGATCTTTGAATCTATGCAAGTGAAACCTTCATAATGTCCCATAGGGACCGCTTTAAAATTATATGCAAGTGTACTTACGTAAGCTTAGATGGATACTACACAACCTTTTTTATGCTAGTACAATAGCTATTAGGCCCAAAATATAGGCCACTGCACATTTCTTAATCTCATTATCTATAGGTTTGGGGTTCATTCAAAATGGGCTTAAACTAATAAGGAAATATGAAAAATAACCTATAATGTGTGCTACAATAATTAAAATGGCAATTTTGTTCATGTGTGACCTAATGTTGAATTGAAGGTGATAAATGCTCAATTTTGGATTATATGCTTGCCTATATGCATGGTATGACTTCGCTTATACATGATTAATGTTTTATGATCATAAATATGACACATTATAATTTGCATGAGTATTATGTATGATATGGACTAGTTTATGCATAAACATTCATTACACATAAATGTTATGTTAATAACATTGTAAGCATAAGTTATTTCAATTACACCACTAAGCATTGGCTTAGTGCATCATTTGTTTATGGTTCATAGGTAAAAAGATATTTTGAGACTTGAGCCTTAGGGATATTAAGGTTATCAAAAGAAAGCTTTTCTTTTTGTAATGAAATGTAACATAATATAGTTATATGATGTATAAGTCAGGCACTCAATGTTGTATATGTAAGAGAAATGGGCTTAAAATTGTATTGAAGTATTTCTTTTGGATTTCAAAGTTGTAAACTATTACAAACTATTTAAAATTGTGTGTTGGGGTATAATATCTCTTCTTGAGGTTAAGATATGTTGTTATTGTGTTTGTGTGCTATTAGAGTAATCAAAGGATCATATTGATGTTATGGAAGTGTGTGGATGTCTTAGAAGTGTATTTTTATTATGCAGGTTACTTCTCAAAAATTTGGGATACTGCCTAGTATAGCCATTATGTTGCCAAATTTTTGGCATGAGGATTCCCAACCTTTGAATAAGTAATACTATTTGAAAAGTTTTTGAAAACTTGCTTCTTCACAAGTGAAATATTTTAATAAGAATGTTTTATAACAAGTAAGGGTAGTAGAATTGGATATCTTGATTTGCATGCACTCTTTAGTCACCCTTAGTGATCGGCTGGCATCCAGATCGAGTAAAGGGTGTCACATCAACTATTGGGCATTAATGATCTGTTTGATCCATTGCAAAGAGCTATTGTATTTTCTAAGATTGATTTGAGTTTATGGTACCATTAATTGAGAATTAAAGAGTTTGATATTCTGAAGATAGCTTTTTATTCTAGATATGGTCCTTATGAATTTTTGCTAACGCCTTTTAGGCTTACCGATGTTCTTGCATCATTTATAGATTTGATTAATCAAAATTTTAAACTATACTTGGATTGGTTTGTAGTGGTTTTTATTGATGATATCCTTGTGTACTCAAAGAAAAAGGAAGAACATGAGCAGAACTTAAGGTTAGTCATATAGCCCTTGAGAGAAAAAATAATTATATACCAAGTTGAGTTAATGAGAGTTTTAATTGAGAGAAGTGGCTTTCTTAGGACACGTTGCTTTTATTAATGATATAAGAGTAGAATTTAGTAAGATCAAAGCTGTACTAGAATGGAAACCTCCTAGAAATGTGATAGAGAATCGGAGTTTCTTAGGACTAGCCGATTATTATAGGTGATTTGTCAAAAGATTCTCCATGATTGCTACTTTAATGGCATATTTGTTATAGAAAGATGTGAAATTTGTGTGGGATGATAAATGTGAAGAAAGCTTTAACAAAGTTATGGCTATGTTGATTAAAGCTCCTATTATCACATAGTTCGAGTCACGAAAGGATTTTGTTGTGTACAGTAATGCATTTTATAATGGCCTTAGATGTGTATTGATGCAAGATGGAAAAGTGTTGGCATACGCAACTTGACAACTAAAGCATCATCAAATAAACTACATAACATATGACCTAGAGTAAGTTGCTATTGTTTTTGCCTTAAAAGTGTGGAGATATTATCTGTATCACGAGAAGTGCTACATATATATAGATCAAGAGAGTTTAAAATACCTTCGCACATAAAGGAAATTGAATTTAAGATAACGATGATGGATGGAAATGATAAAAGTTATAACTACCTAATTGATTACCATTTGGGCAAAGCCAATGTGTTCGCAGATGCCTTAAGCCAAAAGTTCATAGTAACTATAAAAGCAATGAACATCAAGTTCTAATATATGAGAGATAGGGCACTTCTAGCAGAATTATAAGTAATGTATGATTTGGTTTGACAACTCTTCTTCAAATAGTTAATAGTGTTTCTCGGGTCACACTTGTAACACCTAAAAACCCAAATCATGTGAATAGTATTTTTGTAGGCCTGAGTGATGTTCCCCGCAATACGGGTAATCATTTTGAGTTTTGACTAGCATATTGGCCGGGAAACTTTGATTGACTTGAAATTAGTTAAAATGAATGAAAAAAATTATCATAACCAATAATTTATTTCAAGTTAAAAACTACTGTTTATGGAAATAAAATGAGGTCGGGCCAGAACGGCCCCGGGAAGTGCCCAGATGCTCTCAAAAATATCATACCCTGGACCTCAAAAATTCCACTGAGTATGATGGAGAAGGAATTATAATTTTCTCAAGTCAATAGATATTTTTTTTGAATATTTTATCCTAACGGGTGAATAGTGCTAGAAAGTCAACTATTGACTTTTGACTTGAAAATTTGCATGGGTCTTTGGGACCAAAAGTGAGGATTTTTAAAACTAGAATGAGAATTTTGGAGGACCAGGGAAAATTTTATGAATTTTCATATGTTAAACTTGGTCTATGGTGAATAATGATTTTTGTTCTTGAAGGAGTTTTGAGTTAAAATTTTGCAAGGGCCTTAGTGGCTATAATTGAGAATTTTTAGGATTGAAATGGGAAATTTTAGGGACATGTGGAATATTTTATGAATTTTTGCCCTAAAAAGTGATATAAAATGTACAAAATTGGTTTAATGGCCATTTGGCCAAATTAAATAGGTCCAACCCATACCATAGATCAAATTTTTCATAGAGGTACACCTTAGCATGAACCAAACCACCCCTAATCTCTCTAAACTCCTTGAGCTGATGCCATTAGCAAGGTTTTCCCCATTTTTATAGCTCTTTCTCTCTCCTAATTCTACCAAAAATTTATGAAAAAGATGCAAGATTAAAACCTCTATCATCCTTAGATAGAAATTCCTCCATCAATTTGAGGAAAGAAGGCCAAAATTGGGAGAAATCACAATTAGGTGAATAGTTCCCAAATGAGGTAAATGGCCTTGAATCCTTCTTTTTATTTTTGGTATTGGTAGCTTAAGGAACTCTAAGAATCCCTATGTCTTTGGAATTGAATTTGGAGTTGCGTACATTTTTGTAGAATTTTTCAAAGATTGAGAGCTTATATGGAAAATGGAGAATAGTGCTTCAAAGTGGAAGAAAAGGGATTCTAATGGTTCAAAAGCAACTACAGAATGCCAGGAGTTTATTGTAAGTGAATTTACCCAAACTTAGCATGTACGTTGAGATAAAGTACCATTGAGCATGAAAATATGTGTATGGAAGTTATAGTTTTATGTGTGTGCATGTGTGTAAACATGTGGAATGTATGCTAAAAGATGTAGAACGATGATTTAGGATGGTAGGGATGTGTTTTGTAAGTGAATGAGATGTGTATGCATGTGGTACATACATGACTAGATATGTGTCATGTATGTCATGTATAGGGATGTAGGCATGGCATGGTGGTATGGGTGGAAAATGGATGTTAGGATGTGTAAATAATGGAAATAGAATGATATGGATGGGAATGCGATGTGATAAGGATGTATGAGTATATGTGGCATGCATGATCATATGTATGTCATGTAATGAATATGTATGTGACCATGGTAAAATGGGACTTCAAGAAAGTAGGTAGAGAGAGGAGGTAGGCGTAAGGAAATAGAAAATGATAAAGAGGAGAAAAATTCATAAAAAGGGTAATTTAAACTAATATATGTTAATTAGAATTTTTAGAATGCAAATAATGAATTTATAAAATAAATTGGATGTAAAATGAATGAATGAGGTGAAGGAAAATTGAAATACTATGGCTTAAGGTAATGGGAAAAAAATTAGGTTGAAAATTTTATAAGGAAAAAGATACCAAGTGAATAGTAAATTCTATGCAAAAGGGGCCTATAACTGTCTAGGTCTTTGATGACCCGTAACTGTCCAAAAAAAATGACGGGACAAAATAAATTCAAATCTGTGTCTTTTTAACATGAGAATACATAGATAAAATATCTGGTAAAATATAAAGGCAATCAGTTGAAGTTAGTGAGACCAAAATGAACTTTGGAGTTAATTAAATTACTAAAATTTGACTGGAATTTAGAGGTCCAAAAACATAATAAATTAATGTGCAATAAATGTGGGCATAATTTAAGGGGAAATAATATATAAATATTTTGGGAATTTTAAATCACCAAACAGGGGATTTTAATTGACATAATCTAGGAAACAGAGGTGTAGAATAATCAATCTATAGAACATAATGAAATATCAAGTTAAAGAAATAGATGAAATAAGGAAAGAATACTCTATCAATCCAGTAACTATAAGAATAAGTCATTAAGATTGGAAGGTTAACAAGTGTAATGAAATACAAAACATAAATAAAATAAAAGGCATGGAATAGAATCTTGTGGAAATTATTTGTATCAATGAATAAAATATATGGGAAAATAGATAATTGAATGGAAGCAATAGAATAAAATATGCAAATGATAAATGACACTGGGTCTAGCATGGAATTATGTGTATTTGGATAGAACAATGTGACTGAACTATGATGTGGCAATGCTCTTATACCTAACATTGTGAGATGAGAATAATAGAGAACTGAAATGATGAAAAATGGAAATTTAACAATATGAGTCATGTCAAAAGAAAAGAAAAATATATGACCTTAAGATATGATAAGATGTTAATAATTAATATTGAAAAAGATTAGTGGCCCATCAATTAGAAACCCAATAGATGGGTTGACTAGTCAACTAAAGGTTAGTAGCTGCTAGGTAGTCAGTCCTTCGTGGGCCCACTGCCATGTATTGATGATAGATATTAGGAGTGGTCTACGAATGAGTCCCTGAGTATCCATCCTTTTTCTTGATTGATATATTTATGGGTATTGGGAGTGGTCTACAAACGAGTCTCTGAGTATCCACCCTTATATATTGATTGAGGTGATTTACAGATATTAGGAGTGGTCTACGGAAAGGTCCCTGAGTATCTACTGGTCGAGTATTGGGAATGGTCTTCAGATGGGTCCCTGAGTATCGAGCGAGGTAGTTGCAGCTACCTAGGCCCTAAAAGTGGGGCGCTACACAAGACAAATCCCACTGTCCAATGTATTAAAGTGTCGTCTATCTGGTATGGGCTATGAATGTAAAATGAGTAATTGCTTTAAATGTAAATAATATAAATCCCCCATAATATAATGATGTAACTTGCCTAAGAAGATAAGTGAAATTAAGGTGATAAAAGACTGTATATAAAATGTACAGATCTATAAATAAATGTATTGGGAAGTAAAAATGACTTGTGAGGGTTGAGAGTGAACAAACTTATGGAAATGTAATGGAACCCCTTAAAGGCATATAAAATTAAAGGAAATTATGATTAATGGAAATGACAGGGTTAAAAACTCATATCTAGACACCTATTTAATAGATATAAAGAATAGAGGTGGATTGGTAAATAGTAATGCATAGATGGTAAACTATGAAAGTGATTTTATGAGAATATAGTAATAACATATGAGAGAGATGAAATTGATATAGATGAAGATTAAGAAATGTTGAACCAATAACTGATAATGAATCTCTTAAGAACCTATAGGTGATGTGAGACATTAAACTGAGGTAAAATTATGAATAAATAGGTATAATTGTGGCTTGATAGGTGAGGGGTTATATAGCATAGAGGTAATGAAGATAGTATGCCTTGTGTTCTTACATGCAAAATAATAAGAATAATACATGGTATGTTTGGTTAAATTCACCACTGAGTGCATACTCAGCATATCGAGTTTCTATTATACAAGTGGTAGACGTATAAAGGATATAAAGCAGACAATTAGCAGTGCAGATGACGACTGTCTAGGTATGCTATTATATGATAGACTATGTGATAAGTGAGTAGAAGCACTTGTACATATGTATGTGGGTGGTTGTAAAAAAGGGTAACTACAACATTACTAAGATAGTAATCCACTATAATGGTAACATAACTGAATTGGTAGTTGTAAATAAAGCCTAGGCTGATAATTGATTATAGGATTAGGCATGTAAGAGTCATATGCCTAGTATGTTTAATTCAGACCATAGGAATTGCTAAAGGAAAATTTCTAAACTAAGAAATATACAATGAGATAAAGGTTAAATCAAAGACCCTTGGGGAAATCTAAGGATGGATAACCTCATAAGAAGTTGTATGTCTTAGTTGTTTTCAAGGAGAATGGGCAGGGGGTGTTACAACACTAATGTTACTGAATTAAATTATTAATTGTAACATAATTATGAGTGAAAATTGGAATGAAATTGAAGACATTTAATGGGTTAAAAATGCAAGTAAAGCTTTTCATATGGTGTTTTAAGAATAGTGACTCAATTAAAGCTAAATAATAAAATATTTTAAAATTGCTCAAAATAATTTAAAAATAGCATGAGCTACTGCTCAAAAATTCTAACTAAGCTAATGGCACTAGATTTAAAATTTTTTGACATTGGGAAGTAATTTAATAGTATTAATTAAAGACCTGTAACGGCCTAAAAATCTCAATTTTTATGAATAGTACTTTCCTGGGGTGAATAGTGTTCCTAAGACTCAGGGTGCACTGAAGGTATTGGATGAAAGTATTAGTCATAAAATAATTGAAGGCAAAGTTTGAAATCAATTAGAACTTGTTTATTTGGTTAAAAATGCTAAGAAAGTTTTTACGGTAGTGTCTTATGAATAGTGACCATGGCAAAGTTGAATCGTAAATAATTTTCAAAGTTGCCTAGAAAAATTTGAAAGTTATACAACTTGACACTCAAAAATTCCAACAAGTCTAATGGCAACTTTGAAACAAAATTTTTAGAGGTTGGGAAGTATTTTATTTAAATATCGGGATGCGTAAAAATGGCATTTTAATTCGATTTCTTGCAATTTTTTAGCTTAAATTTTTAGAGCATGTGGGGCCATAATTAATTTAATTTTTAGTGGTTAATTGAGATTTAAAAGGGTTAATAATAGGGGAGAAAGAATTTAATGAATTTATAAAAAAAAATTTCCAATACTATAAATATGGTCAAAATTTCCTTATTATGGTCAACCATTAAAACATTTCACTCCCTCTCCCTTCACTCTCTACCTGACGACATTTAAGGGAGAATTTTCTCCATTTTCAACCCATCAAGATCTATTAAGTCATCAATTTTAAACACTTCATCCAACATACACCCTCCCTACAATCCCTAGATGCATAATTAAGTTTTTTATCGAAGGAAATCGCCAAAAATCAGTTTGGATGAATAGAGTCATTTTTTCGTTCAAGTAAGAATTTCCAAAAGGCAATATTTTTCCTTAATCTATAGGTTCCCAAGAGTAAAAAAATATGGTCATTTGTAATTTTTAGATATCATATGATTTTATATGATTTTTTCTAAATCGAATCTATAATGTGCAGTTGTCAAAATGGAACAGGGTCATGATAAAGGGCAAAATGGTTTAGTAAATCCTCGTAGGGTATTTCAAGCAGACTAGGTATATGTAATCGACCTAATAAGTGCATTTATGGCATTTTTTAATGTATACATAATATATGTAAATATGTATATATGTGTATAAATGAATAATTATTATGTGAATGGAGAAATTAAACTGTATATGGTGATTTAAGGATGAAATGGGTTATGAATGCATAATGTATGATGTAATAATTTATGTTGTGTCCATATGTGCATGTATGGTCGAATGGCCTTGTGTGTATGAAAGTGTGTGTATTGTGTTGTATAGGTGCAATTAACATTTAAATGATGATTATGAGATAATATGAGATAATAATGCATAATTTATAAAGAAAGAAATGACATTAAAGAGTGAGAAGATATGATAGGCGAATGGCCTTGGGTGTGTAAATGCATGTGCAATGTGATTTGTATGTTAATTTATTTCTTAATGTTGTCTAATAAGGGATTATAAATCATGAATTACGAAATAACTGAGTAGCATGGTGTTGCACCAAATATACATATGTATGATTGTGTATGATTATTGGATGAATGGTTATTTGGTTTTAAAAATGGTGATATGTCATGTAATGTACATAAATAAGGCATAATTAGTAACTTTTGAATGGTTTGTATATATGAAGAATGAGGATGATATATTAAGTGTAATAATTGTATGCATGAGGTGACGAAGATGTGAATATATTCTATATACATGTAGTGCATGAAATTTTAGTATCACTTGAATTCTATGTTGATTATGTAATTATTGGCATTAAGAGAGGAAATGAATGTGTGATGAATGTAGTGTGATATATAAAACATAAATTAATGTTTGAAGTAGTTATGGGCCGAAAATGGAGTAATCAATTTAGGATTAATTACAGCTTGGTAAAAATGGTGATAATGTGACTTCGAATTATATATTCTAAATGTAAGTGTGTGAATATGTTGGTGGCATAAATGACCTAATTTTTTTTAATGAATGATTGTGCTTAAAAAGAAGTATGGGATTGATAACATGTGCTCATAAATGAGAAATGAATATTCTTGGTGCAAATGTGCACATAAGCATGTTATGAAAAATGTGAGTGATTAAGCTATGTAAAATTTATTCTTAATCACCTAGGAAAGGGAAAATAATATCACACTCTCGAAATGTTGTTGAAGGTCGAGAATAAAATAAGTAAATCAAATTAAGCATGATTGAGAAAATAATAAGAATTAAAATTGACCCATATGAGTAACGACTTAGAGTTGGATTGGTTGACCACTTAACTAGGGATAGATAATTGCTACTAGGCATGTCGATGCTTGATGTTGGTTACGGGTCCACTTATAGTTTAACCTAAAAACTTGTCTTTCATTATTTCAGATTTCTATATAGGTGCAGTTACCATTTAGGTCCTATGGGACAACTGCATGGGTCGACACTGATGCAGCAGCCGTTTAGGTCCTATAGGGCCACTGCACGAGATGATCCCATTATCCATAGGTTTTAATGTTCTCATTAATATGGCAGTACAAAAATAATTGTATACACCTAGTTAGAGTAAACTTGATAATTTATATACATTACATAATTTTAATTATCTCAATGATGAATATTAATGAAATAAAATAATAGTATTATTTATGCTTATGAGTCGTATATAAATGTGCTTATAAGTGGAATATAATATTTGCACTATTTATGCTCATGAGTGATATATATATATATATAT
>CANXYI011464593.1:0-10389 GCA_948208565.1 Hura crepitans | reverse complement strand
CATCTTATGAAGTACTAGTCATAAGAGTCGAGATTCTTGAGTTGTTACATTTCTTCCCTTCTTAAAAGAGATGTCATCCTCGACATACATAATCCAAAGAGATATGGATACTACTCTCTCATATGAGCTTCACTCTCTCATGTAGCTTCTTCTATGCCATGATATCACTACAACACCTTCACTAATGACACTATCTTGTTCTGCAACTCCTTGACCTCTCTAACTAAGATATTAATAGGTTTTTCCTCATACAACAAGTTTAGTCATATCTTCACTTATTTAACTATCAATACATATGAAGGGTCTAATCTATATCATCTCAGCATCAAGACATGAAACACATCATGAATCTACTGCAACTCTGGAGGTAAAGCTAGTTTGTAGGCTAATAGAGCCACACGTTATGTGATCTTGTATGGTATAATGAACCTCAAACTTAACTTTCCTTTCTTACCAAACCTCAACACCTTTTCTATAAAGATACCTTGAGAAATACTTTATTGCTAACTTCATACTCGATATCTCTTCTCTTTAAATTTACATATGATTTATGTCTATCTGAAGCAGCCTTTAGCCTTTTTTCAATGTTCTTCACCTTCTTTTTAGCATCCTTGACCAAATTTGATTCCATGAGCTTATGCTCACTCTATTCACTTTAATATAAAAGATTCCTATATCGTCTCTTATATAATGCCTCATACGAAGCCATACTAAGGCTTGCCTAGTAACTGTTGTTGTAAACAAACTCTGCCAAAGAGATAAACTTATCCTAGCTACCCTTGAGCTTAATGGCACACACTTAAAGCATATCATTAAGCACCTAAATAAGCCTCTTTGACTAACCATCCTTCTGAGGATGAAAAGCCATGCTGAAACTAAGCTTGGTTCCCAAGGCATTGTGGAGCTTGCTCTAAAATCTTAATGTAAAATAAGGATCTCTATCTAAAATGATAAAAGAAGACACTCTATAAAGCCTAACTATCTCATCAACATACAGCTTAGCCAACTTCTCCAATGAAAAATCCTTCTCGCTAGAATAAAGTGAGTTGGCTTGGTCAATTTATCAACCACTACCCAAATAGGATTATGATTGTTCTTAGTCAGTAGTCTAATCACAAAATCCATAGTGACTCAGTCTCATTTCCATTCTAAAATTACTATGGGATATAGCAAACTAAAAGGAACCTAATGCTCAGCCTTCACTTACTGACAAGTGAGACATCTAGTCACATAATCAGCTACGTCTCTCTTCATGCCTGACCACCAATATACCATCTTCAAATCTTAACAAATCTTAGTACTACTAGGATGTATAGCATATGGTGTATTATGTGCTTCATGTAGAATCTATTACTTTACATCTTCCTTATCTGGCATATAAAGGCATTCATGATAATACAAACAACCAAATTCTTTAATCACAAACTCGATAGACTTCCCCTCTTAGATCATACTCATAATGCTTTGAAGCCTATGATCATTTTTCTGTGAATCCTTCACTAACTGCATCAAACATAGCTTGACTTGTAACTCAGCTAACAAATCACTATTATCTTATAGCTTTAAACTAACATGCATCACCTTTAAAGCTGATATCAATTTCTTACTCAAGGCATTCACAACCACATTAGCTTTCCTATGATGGTAATTAATAAGGCAATCATAATCCTTGATCAACTCTATCCATCTTCTTTGCCTTAAGTTTAACTCTTTCTATGTCGATAGATACTTCAAACTTTTTTGATTAGCGAAGACATAGCACTTTTCCCCATAAAGATAATGCCTTTATATCTTTAAAGCAAACACAATAGCTGCGAGCTCTAAATCATGCATTGGGTAGTTTTGCTCATGAGGTTTTAATTGCCATAAACCATAAGCAATATCCTTGCCATCTTCTTTGAGTACACATCCTAACCCATTCAGTGAGGCATCATTGTATATGTTAAACTCTTTTTCGGACATCAGCTGAACCAAAATTAGAACATCTATTAACAAACTCTTAAGTTTATCAAAACTCTTGAGCTTATCATAAGTTGAATCTTGTTAGGATCGACCTTTATGCCTTATATAAATGTTATATGCCTTAAAAAGGATACTTTCTCTAGCTAGAACTCATACTTGTTGAGCTTAGCATAGAGTTTCTCATGCCTTAAGATCTGTAAAACTGTTCGCAGATGCTTTTTATGCTCTTCTTGGTTTTTAGAATACATAAGTATGTCATCAATGAAAACTATTAAAAATTGATCTAAAAATGGCCTGAAGATCTAGTTCATGAGATCCATGAATAATGCCAGTGCATTAGTTAACCTAAAAGGCATCACTAAGAACTTATAGTGACCATATCTAGTCTTGAAAGACATCTTATGTATGTCCACCTCTTTCACTCTTAGTTGATAATAAATAGATCTAAGATCAATCTTAGAGAAGACACCTAACCCTCTAAGGTGATAAAAAAGATCATTGATCCATGGTAAGGGATACTTATTCTTGATAGTGACTTTGTTCAAGTACTTGTAATCCACATAAAGTCTCAAAGAACCATCCTTTTTCTTGACAAACAAAACTAGTGCTCCCCATAGTGAAACACTTGATCTTATAAAACCTTTTATCAAGAAGCTTTTATGACTATATCTTCAAATCATTTAGCTATGCAAGAGCCATCCTATACAGAGCTATGGAAACTGGCATTATGCCTAACATCACTTCAATTTAAAATTCTAACTCCTGTTCTGGTGGTAAACTAGGTAACTATTTAGAAAAATATCTGCAAAACTCAGCCACAATAGGAATCTAACTTGCTTTTGATACTTCCTTTTCAGTGTTAACCACATATGTAAGGTAGGCTTGACAACCCTTACATATCGTCCTAATAGCCACAACTCCTAATACTATATTGGCCTTGCAATCCGATCTTTCACCCATCACTATCACTTTTGACCCACTATTAGACTGTAATGTGATCCTCTTCTTCTTGCAATCTACTATGGCATGATACTTGGACAACCAGTCTATGCCCAAGATAAGATTAAACTTATTGAATGGCAATTCAATGAGATCTACTAAAAAAACATGTCCTTGAGCTAACAACGGATAGTCTTTATACACTTTGTTCACTATGATGTGTTGTCCTGTCATATTGCTAACCATCATATCAAAACTAAGGTCATCTTACTATAAACACTAATCTATAACTTATGCTATACAAATATAAGAATATGTAATCTTTGAGTCTATCAATGCTAAAGCAGGCAAATCAAAGATATGAAAAATACCCATTATAACATCTGTGGCATCTGCCTCTTCTCTAACCAGTATAGCATACTATCTGGTTAGAGCTCTACTCTCTAACTTGTCCTTCTGACTAGCCCCAACTCTGCTCCCAATATCTCTCTTATCTTGCTTCTGTGAAGGATCATGTGGTCTCACTAGGCAATCTCTCTAAAAGTGCTCTCTAGAGCCACAACCCCAGCAAACTCTTATCACATTCTTCCAACAAACACCATAGTGTTTTTTGTGACAAGTCTGAAAAAATGGTGTCGAAACACTACCAGTAGTAGAACTAAGAACACTTGAGATCTGAGTCTGTACTTTAAAACCCTGTTTTGATTTTAGAGATCAATTTGGCTTCTTGTCCTGCTAATGCTTGGGTTGACCCCCTTTCTATTTCTTATCCATTGTATAACTAGAACTGCCATGTCCTTGGCTAAAGGACCTCTTTTTAAAGCTATCTCTCTTTTGTCTTAGTTGATGCACCATCTCTATGGTGTGATAAGCCACTATCAAGGCTAAAAAGTCTTTGATTTGTATCAAAGCAACTTGTTAAATAACATTTAGATTCAACCCTTTCTCAAACTTTTTATAGCTATCTTCCTTTATAGCAACCACTACCTTAGCATATCTGCTTAAGCGAGCAAACTCCTTCTTATACTCAGATATGGACATATGCTTCTACCTTAGATCCATAAACTCTTGATACTTTTGATCCAAATAATACTTGATTACATACTTTTTCTTGAATTCTTTAAGAAAGAACTCCCATGATAAATCATTAGTCGTCTTATGCTCTATAATGGCCTCCCACCACTTTAAAGCTTCTTTTGACAACCTAGAAGTAATACATGTAATATGCTCCTCTTGAGGATGCTTCAGTTGTTGCATGATCCTAAGCATCTTATCTAACTAATACTCAGCTCTACTTGACTCATCTAGCTTTTCACCCTTGAAGTACTCAGCCCTATTCTTCAGTAACTACTCCATATACTTCTTCTAGAAAGCCTACTCTTCTTAAGGCTCTAGAGTTGAAGCTGTGTGTACTATAGCAACTATAGTTGTAATAGCCACTATCACCTACTTAACAGACTCTAACATAGTTTCTAGCTAAGCCCACTGACCTTACTATCCATGTGCAGCATCTCCTGCATCATTGGGGGTCATATACTCAAGTTATGCCCTTTCTTATGCAACAGTCATAGGAGTATGGGTCTCTATTTGTTCCTTTTTACTTTAGGTTGTACTATGACTTATATCCGTATATGTAGGTAAGAGAAACAGATTATAAACCCCACATATAAAATGTTACGATGTAAATATACTATAGTGCTCTTACATAACTCATAAGTTTAGAGGAAAGCCTAAACCAGAGCTCTGATACCACTTAGTGCGGCACCTTCTACCTAGTCCGTACACCAGACCCAAATAAGGAGTGCCATCACATGCCAATAACTAATTTTGCTACCCATAAAACTCAATTAAATTAAAAAATTTATAAATTAAATAATTTCTTAACTTATAGAGTTATAAAAACATTAAAAAAAACTATATGGCATACTTTATGAGGCAACTAATGGGGTCATCGTGTCAAAAATCTGGCAACATAAAGGTTGTATCGGGGCACTTTCCTAAATAGTAAACCTATTAAAAACACTTTTATAAAGACATACAATACATTTCAACTCCAAATGGGTCCTTTTGACACTCCAAACTTTATTAAAAAAACATAGAGCCTGAAGCTTAACCCAATCAGCATTCTCACATGCAATATTAGTGTTATCACACAAATCATGCAAGAAAAATAAAACTTTTACAATAATACAATTTTAGTTACAAAACCCACCCATAGTTTATAGATTAGGCTCAATCCCTCTGAAATCATAAGAACAACATTAATAATATTTACATCAACATCATTTTACAAAAAGAAACCAACAGTAGCTAAAAAAGGTAGTCTTTGCATTCTCCTGTAGGGTAGAAGCTTTGACTCTAATCTGCTAGTCTATTACCTACATCGCAAATAGGTAATGCGTTATGTTTTTGCTTAGTGGTGTAATCACTTTAACTTGATATAACATTTTAAGCATAGTTTTATGAAATATATGCCATATAAATTATTAGTTATCATACACATGCACATATTATGAATATCACATAATTACGTAATTGTAGTACATACATGCCTTGAAAAACACAAAAAACCATATTAGGTCCACACTTATAGCATAATTACTTTCAATATGAATAAGAATCAACCATATGCATAAAGTACTCTTATATCACTCAAAAACATACACATGCTCAATTTTACATTGTAACGAGCATAAAACATGCATTTTGACTCATTACTATACAAATGCATCATTACCACATATTCGAGATTCAAGACCCTATATGCACTAATACATTAACTATATGAATATTAAACTCTACATAAAACCACATTCATCATATTAATGGGTTTAACCCGTCGTTAAGCCAAAATACCAATGTCATAAATAACATATCATTTAAATTGTAAATAACATTATTTTACGCTTAACTTATGCTTATATCACACTTTTCATTATTGTGTTTAACATATGCCCATACTAAAGAGACAACTATCCAAGGCTAGATAGCGTATAATGAGCAACCTGAAGGTGTTTAAAATAGTGTACCCAAAGGCACTGGTATCCATAGATACAACTACATTAGCCCGTAGGATTTGCACAAAGTAGTCCTACAATAGTGGCTCAAAAGCCTAGTGCCCATCGACACAAAAACGCATATGACCCTTAGGCCTACTACCCAAAGGTAAACATTGTAACTACTAATCCTTGTTGGCCAGTCAACTTATCCAAACTAGGTTGTCTAACTGTATAGGAATCATTAAACTTATTGATTTATCACATTTTAACCATTTTAAATGCATAATATTATTTGTCTCAACTTACATAAACTTATCACATTGGCCATTTCACACATCAGTGAGGCCTAAACACTCATGCTAAGTAGCATTGTCAAACAACACACAACATAGCCAAATTAGGCTTACTTAAGCTCAAAAACACCAAACAATCATATTGCCTAGGTGTAAAAGCTAAAAAAACTTATCAGGTATCATAATCACATATTATACCATTACTTTCATCATTAATATGCATTATAATGTCTTATGCATCACATTTATGCACAATGATCACATTTCACATTACTTGTCATTTTACACATAATATCGATATTTAGCGATATACATGCATTATATGACTATATACGTGGCAATAGACCATATAACATTTAAGATGGCATTCAGCCATTATTAAGCACACACACATAGTCTAGTCATCATATGTGCACATTCGGAATGACATTTAAGTCTAAAAAATGTTATCCAAGTCATTTACATACCATAAGTCATAGTTAAGCACATAATGCTCACATACATGAAATTTCAGCTTCTAATGCAAAGGGCTACAAAATCACATGCATAACTCACTTTTAATACCATACAATATGTATGGATGCTCAATTGCATCCTTTATTGCAAATCTGTCATATACGGTTATACATGCATTAATATGCCTTAATGGCTCATTTTAGCCATAATGCTACTTATAAGCATATCATCATCTATTGGCCATTCGGCCACCTATTTCCACCATTAGCATCTCATTCATACCATATAAATGTACATATCGTCATCTATTAATGATACACACACATATACACATTAATTATACATTACATCAATAAATATATCAAACTCACATAATGCATTCATTACTTAATTTTACCGAAAATATGTATCACACATGTATAATAAATACTAGGCCATCACATTACACATATTAACATACATTCATGCCAACAATTGCATTTATTACCCATTATTGCATTAAATGCCAAACTATGTCAAAATACACAAATTCGATTTATATCTATGTCATTCAAATTAATGTGATTACACATATCGAGATAGGTCATCAGGGATGCTTGATGCTCTCCTAAGCCTTATCTTTACCCCAGAAAGCTCGGTTTAAGTTTTCACCTACGAATCAAATAGGTATGATTTTTAGAAATATCATATAAAATCATAGAAAACTCTAAAGATTAAAAAGAGCTTATATATACTCTCTTGGGCACCGAAGGAACCTAAGAAAAATATTAAAATGGAAAGAAAATTACCCGAACATCGGATAAACATTATTCACCTCATGAGGGAATTCGAGATTCCTGTCTAGATACTCTACCAAAGTGCAACTTCTTGGTGTTTATGGGTTTAACTCTGCTAACTTTAAGCATCGAGACCAATTTTTAATGGTGGGTTGGTGTGTAATGGAAAAAAATGGAGAGGGAGTAGAAGGTGAGTGTCGGCTTTTAGAGGGATTTGGTAGAGGGAATGGGATGGAAATGGAGGGATTTTGAAGGAATTAGGTATTTATAATTTTTAAAAATTATTTTCCCCAAAACTTCGTACAATTTTTATCACCTCTCAAAAAATAAAAATTCCCTCATTTCTTTCCCCAAAATTAGATAAATTCCTCCTTTAAATTCCATTAAAACCTCGAGCCCAAAAAATGAAAGAAACCCAAAAAATTACTATATTTTCTTTTCTAAAAATTAAGTAAAAATACTTCCCGATATCAGAAAATTTTGATTCCAAAGCTAATTAACTATTCAAAATATTTGAGTATCAAGTTATAATATTTTCAGATTATTTTGATCAACTTTTCAAATTAAACTTTGCCCAAAATTCTCTCATAATTAATACTTCTCGTATTGACATGTTATGAACATTTAGCCAAGTAGCCATGAAAAGGTCTATCAAAACCACTGCACATATATTCATGCAAGTGCAGTTATAGTGTAATACTCGTGCACCAAGGCCCTGAGAATAGCGCTCGAGACCCGAAAAGGGCACCTAATGTGCTGGATCACTAACACAAGACTCGAGGCAGGGCATGTTTCCTAATAAACTTCAAAGGCTTAAAAAGGGTGAAAAATGACCTCAATAAAAATTTTAGCAGAACCAACAATTCATTTCGGGTTGTAAGCTACCCATCAGGCAAATAAAAAAATTTTTCAGGTTGAGACTAACCCGAGATGTGCTTGGATGGACCCAAAAATAGTGGACCCTGAAGCTTAAAAGCTGCACTGAGTCCAATGGTGAAGGAATTTTTAGAATCGGAGGTTGTTTGCAAATTCTTGTCATTTTTTAGGTTGGCACACAAATCGAGGCAATCTAAAAACTATCTTATCGAAGGACTTGGGCCATGAAAATTGACAAGTGTGCAATTGGGATTAAATAAGGAATTTTAAAATGAACGGCATAATTTTTGACATCGTTTCGGATTTTTTGAGTTTTTAGTAGAACTGTGATTTCTCCGAAATTTTGCTAGCCTAGTTCCCGAAGGAATTAGGCCATAAAACTTTACAGGCCTTTAATTGGATGTATTTAAGGATTTTAGAAATAAACATAACAATTTTTAGAGGTCTGAGCGATCGTAGAAAAATTCTCGAAGTTCTACTACAAACTAAGTTGCTGTGAAACGCTTAATTTTCAATTCTGGTACTTCCCGATAGAATTTCACAGCAAAATTTTGGAGGCATGAAATTGGGGTCAAATGATGATTTAGGAACAAACGGCACATTTTTTTGATAACCATATGATTTTTAAAAAGTCCCTGAAGTTAGCAGCCCCTATGTTCGGGAATGCGAATTTCGGGGTGCTCGAGAATACCATAATGCGAACTGAGGTTACTCTAACCTTTTTGCCACTGAAACACATGGCCAAGCTCAGGGGTGGACACTTGGCCCACCAATTCAACCCCCATTTGCTCCACTTTCCCCTTTTTTTCCTCCATCTTTGTTGTCTAAGTGACGATAGCCTTTCTCACTTCATTCTTTTTATTAACTAGCCAAATTTCCCCTGTCCAAAGCTTTAGAATTCCCTAAGGTATGCTGCCATTGATGATTAGAGGAAGATGACTTCTCTTAGTGGACAAGAGAGGCAAGGAAAAAGGGAGAAAGAGAAGGGACAAGACAAATTCCTTAGGCAGCTAGAAAATTCAGTATTTAGAATGAGTTAATTCATCTAGTTTTCTTTTTTATTTCTCTAAATTTTCCTCCCCTAAGACTACCTTTGTATTTAAGAGTTTAAATGGTAATTTGGTGTTAATTTTGGTGGTTCTTGTGAGAGGAAATGATGAAGGATAGTAAGGGATACCAAGTGCAAGTGAAAAGGGAACCAAGATAATGAATGATGAGAGAGTGAAGGAGCAAAGAAGTTGCTGAAAATGAAAATCAGGTTTGTGAATTTAAAGAATTAAGGGCATGCCTTACTTTTTCTTTAAAAAGGAATTTTAGAATTTAATGGCTTGAAAATTCTAGTAGAAAGGGTGTGATTAAGATGAATTCTAATATTAATGCTATGATTGTGGGTGCTTGCTAAATTTTTATGATACTTGGTTTTCTTTAGTGTTAATGGTATGAATTATGGCTGAACAATTAAGTTGCAATAGTGATTAAAGGGGAGGTCAATATTTTAGGTTGTGGAGCATGTCATGAATGCTCAAAAATGAATGCTAAAATGCTTATGGCAAAATTGTGTGTGAGTTGTTCTTAAATATTCATGTGTATAAGTATGAAATTGGTGTAATTAGAAAGGTATCTTGAATAATGTCAAGGTGGGTGTTTAAGCATAAGGTTGCCGAATGAAGTGTGCTCATGAACTTACATGAATTTATATGTATTCATGTTGTGAAATGTAATAAATGCATAAAAGTGATGAATACATGAGGGTATATTGCATGAATAAACTCTTTTAGAGAAAAGGTATATGATAATGGTTGGCTATAATGTGAGTAATATGTGCAAAGTGATGTGTTTGAGTAATGGTAGTTAGATATAAGTTAAATGTTAGAGAATTTAGTTGGCTAAATGATATGTTATAACCTTTGAGCTTATATAATGTGTACAAAGATAATGATGTGTGAGTATATGTTAAGATAATGAGTGGGAGGCATGTATCACATAGTGAACAAATGGTTAATAATAGTAAAGGGATAAGTATGATCTAGGTGATAAATAAAATTAAGAGGTTTAGTAGTATCTTTTAAGTATGCATTTGATGAGCAT
>CANXYI011464578.1:0-10771 GCA_948208565.1 Hura crepitans | reverse complement strand
ATTTAGCTCTAACATACAATTTTGTGATAATTTTTTTGAATTATTTTAGGCACTTTCTTAGGAAAAATTAAAGTTATGTTAAATCTTGTCTTGTCTATTAATTTAGTACACTTATATGCATGCTAAGGACTCATTTTAAATCTAGTCCGAAAATTCATTTTTTTAGGATAGTTATAGGTTATTTTATAATTTTGTGGTGGCTATTTTAGGTCTATTCTAGGCCCTTTTAACATCGTTTCTCAGTGCCATTTGTACTCATTTGCACACACTTTCATAGGCTTAAAGCCAATCTCAAATGTATATCTCAAATTACCATAAAAGTGGCTTCCATTCCATGTCACATAAACATTACAAATTGGTTTAATTTAAGGTACTATTTTCATACCAAAGCTAGTCCACATTAAAGTCACTTTTACCAAGTTATCACAAGCCAAATTCAAGTTTATTTTTTAACACTTTCCTAACCTTAAAAAGGTATACCATATTATATACATTTCATGCCTTACTACATATGTATATTTACCTAGGTCATGCCATATAAACATTGCAAAATTCAAGCAAAATATGTCATGCCATATTACACACATGTACATGCCAAGTAATACCTCATTTTCTTGCCATTTTGCCTTTGCATTGCTCTTGGCCAATGTTCCCAAATTGCCATACTCATGCCTTTAGCCATATTCAAGCACACATACACATATTTTGACATCACACAAGTATGCTTACACATACATAAGGCCATTACCATGCAAAGCACACGCATGTTAAGCCTTGTACATGTCTTAGCTAGGCTTAGATCAAACACCACAAGCATGTTTTCACATAATTCACCACACATACACATAAGTCCTTACTTAATATGCCATTTTCTAACTTATACACCATGCTAGCATCTCAACACATGCCTTACTACCTAAGGCACCTCACGGCCACTCATGGAACTATTACTAAGCCTTTCATGCTTTACCCAACTCACCACATATATATATAATCCATTACAATGACAATCACACATAGGCTAAATCATCCGTTTGATGGCCAAATTATGCCATATCCTCACACCTATAGTTCATTGTTTTAAACTCATCACCCAAAACCATTTACAACACACCTAAATGGCCTAGTTACAAGTTCACATCATCCTAATGAAAGCTTTAGGCAATATAACCATACATTCCATACATAATATCCATACACAAGTCATGGGAAATGGCTAAGGCATAAATCAAATGCTCTAAATTCACATATCTCATTACAAAATGGGATGGATTCTTCACTTCAAGCTTGAAAGAGGGCAAAGCACACCTCAATTTCCCTTTACTTCTATTCATGCCATTCCCATTAAAAAATCCTTAAAAAATCACACAAGTCTCTAAATCACATTCCAAGCCTATAGGCATTCTTATAATCGCCAAGTCTTCTAGGAAATAAATTAAAAAGGGTGGAATCACTTACATACAAGAAGTTGCTTTTTAGCCCTATTTAATGTGCACTTGCACACACCTTGAATTTCTTTGATCTTTAAGGACTCCTATGGCTCCCAATTCCTTAACAATTCAATTCTTAACACATTAACATAATTTTTTTTGTGGAAATTAGGAAGAGAAAATCTTGCAAAAAGGAACAAAAATGGCGAATGGAAGGGAGAAATGGCACTGAGATGGTAGAGGACGAAAGAAGAAGGAAAGAAAGGGTGATGAGTGGCACTTGACATGTGGCCACTTAGGTGTCACCAAGGCATATTTATAGTGGCTGAGGTGGCATAAATGGGGTCACTTACAACCCCAGCATCCCAAAAAAACTCAATTTTTGCAAAAACTTTAGGGCATTTTTAAAAATCACACAGACCTCCAAAAATTATTATGTTTATTTTAAAAATCCTCATTGGTCCCATTTAAAGGCTTGTTAAATTTCACAGCCAAATTCCATTGATAGGATAGTTAACCAATTGCCTTAATTTACGTGCAAAGCTTAAAATTAAGAAAATTTAACAAATGACCTCGGAATTCAAAAATTCTTTCACCAATGGACTTAAATAAATTTTAACCTTTAGGGTATGATATTTTTAGGTCTGTCGAGGCACATCCCAGGTCATTCCCAGCCCGACTCCATTTGAGCCTACGGCCTACTAGATTACAACCTAAAATAATTTATTGGTTCTGCTAAATCTTTAAATTAAGTCAATATCATCATTTTATTGCCCCTCAAAGTTTTATGACTAGTACTCTACCATAGGCCTCATGAAGGTGATTTGACACTCTAGGAACACTTTTCGGCCTTATTGGTACTATTCACAAAGCCTTAACTTTCAAGCATTACAATTCTTCCCCTCTTAAAAAATTTTGTCCTTAAAGTTACATGGAGTGAATAGGTGAGGATATTAAGCCATCATCTGCTTATCGGGCTCCTATGTAGCTTCTTCTACATTATGATGCCTTTAAAGGACTTTAACCAAAGGAATGCTTTTATTCCTCAACTGCTTGACCTCTCTGGCTAGTATTTGTATTGGTTCTTCTTTGTAGCTCAAGTTTGGCTATATTTCAACATTTGTTATTAGAGTTATATGAGAGGGTTCTGATATATATCACCTCAACATTGAGACATGGAACACATCATGAATTTGTGATAATTCATATGGCAAAGCTAGCCTATATGCTAAAGGTCCCACTCTTTCCATGATTTCATATTGTCTAATGAATCTAGGGTTCAACTTTCCCTTTTTCCAAATCTGAGGACCTTCTTCTATGCATATACATATAAGAATACTTTCTCAATAATAGCATACTCAATATCCCTCTGCTTTAGATTAGTAAAGGATTTCTTCTTATCAGTTGCAGCTTTTAATCTTTCTCTGATAACCTTAACCTTTTCTTTGGCATCTCTAATCAGATCAACTCCTGAGATCTTACTCTCTGCAATCTCACTCCAACACAAAGGAGTTCTATGCTTTTTGCCATATAGTGCTTTATATGGGGCCATGCCCAAACTAGTGTGATAGTTGTTATTATAGGCAAATTCAGCTAAAGATAAGTATTGATCCCAACTGCCTTAAAATACAATAGCATAGCTACATAACATATCCTTAAGCACTTGTATCACCCTTTTTGATTATCCATTTATCTAAGGGTGACAGGTTGTACTATAGGTCAATTTAGTGCCTAAGGCTTCATGCAATTTCTTTTAGAACTTGGAAGTGAACCGAGGATCTCTATCAGAAATGATTGCCACTGGTACACTATGAAGTCTAACAATCTCATCAAAGTACAATTTAGCCAACCTTTCTAGTGAGTAATACATTTTGATAGGGATGAAGTGAGCTATCTTAGTCAGTCTATCAATAAGCACCCACACAACATCACTTTTACCTCTAGTTATAAGCAATCCCATTACAAAATCCATTGTCACCTTTTCCACTTCCATCTAATATTGCTATAGGATACAGCAATCCAGAAGGAACTTAATGCTTAACTTTTACTTGTTGGCATATCAGACATCTAGCAACATACTCTACCACATCTCTCTTCATACCTGACCATTAATAATAAGGCTTTAGGTCCAAATACATCTTAGTACTTCGAGGGTGTGTAGAACAAAGAGTTTCATATGCCTTCAGTATCTATAACCTCAGGTCATCTGTATTAGGTACACACAACTTGCCTTAAAAATATAGACAACCATCCTCACTCAAGTTAAATCCTAGTGCCTTCCCCTCTTTGACTTTACTTATTAGTTGTATCAGTGACTCATCTCTACCCTGTGCCTCTTTTATCTACTATCTAAAATCTGGTTTAATTTGTAACTTAGCTAACACAACATTCTCCTTACTGTACTATAATTTAGCATTCATAGATCTCAAAGTTACCATGAATTTCCTGCTCAAAGCATCCACCACCACATTAGCTTTCTTTAGGTGGTAATCTATTAAGCCGTCATAATCTTTAATTAGCTCTAACCAAATTCTTTACCTTAAGTTTAATTATTTTGAGTTAAGAGGTATTTTAGACTCTTGTCGTCTATGTAGATGTAACATTTCACACCATACAAGTAGTGCCTCCAAATTTTCAAAGCAAATACAATGGCAGCTAGCTCCAAGTCATGAGTAGGATAATTCCTCTCATATGGCTTTAACTGTCTTGAGGGATAGGCTACTACCTTCCCTTCTTGCATCAACACACAACCCAAGCCATTAAGTGAGGCATCACTATACACAATAATATCCTTACCCTATTTAAGTTGAATCAGGATATGAGCTTTTGTTAGCATCTTTTTCAACTTGTCAAAACTTTCTTGACATTTGTCATCCCATTCAAATTTCACATTCTTTCTAATCAATCTAGTTAAAGGAGCTACAATCAAGGAAAATGCCTTCATAAACCTTTTGTAGTACCCAGCTCATCCTAGGAAACTCTGTATCTCTATCATATTCCTCAGAGGTTCCCACTCTAGTATTGGCTCTAACCTTTCTGGGGTCTTTTCTGATACCTTCTGCTAACATTATATATCCTAGAAAAGACACTTCAGTCAACCAAAATTCATATTTACTTAGCTTTGGCATACAGTTATTTCTCCCTTAGAGTCTATAACACAACCTTGAGATGCTATTCATGTTCCTCCCTAGTCTTAGAGTATACCAAAATATCATTAATGAATAACACCATAAATTGATCCTGGTAAGGTTGACATATTCTATTCATTAAGTCCATGAAGGATGCTAGGGCATTTGTGAGACCAAATGGCATCACTAAAAACTCATAATGTCCATATCTAGTTTTAAATGCAATTTTAGGAATATTAGCTTCCTTGACTCTGAACTAATGGTATCTAGATCTCAAGTTAACCTTAGAAAATACACCTATACCTCTCAATTGATCAAAGAGGTAATCTATTCTAGGTAAAGGATATTTATTTTTCACTGTCACCTTGATCAGCTTTTTATATTCAATACACAGCTAAAGCGAGCCATCTTTCTTCTTTACAAACAACATAGGTGCTCCCTAGGGTGAAACACTGGGTTTAATAAAATCCTTATCTAATTGTTCCTAAAATTGCACCTTCAATTCTTTCAGTTTAGTAGGTGCCATTTGATAAGGAGTAATAGAATAGGAGTTGTACTCAGATACACCTCAATTTCAAAATCTAGCTCTCACTATGAAGGCAAGCTTAGCAACTCATTAGAAAAACTTCAAAAAACTCAGACACTATTGGAATTTGTTCAAGCATTGGGGTGGAAGCATAAATGTCAATGGCATGTGCTAAGTAAGCTTCACATCTTTTCTAGATTAGTTTCCTTACTGTAATAGCCAAGACAAGGTTATTCACACAGTTTCTCTCATCTATAATTGTCATTGTCTATCCTCTGTAGTATGAAAGGTCAGCCTCTTACTTTTATAGTCAAGTATGGCTTAATGTTTAAACAATTAGTCTATTCCTAGAATCACATCAAACTCATGGAAAGGTAATTCAATCAAATCCATAGGAAACAGACATTCATGGATTACTAAAGGACATTACCTATATACCTTGTTCACATTCACACTCTATCCTATAGGATTATGGACTTATATGTATATATTCACATGCTTAAATTTTAGTCCCCTATCATGTGCCAATATGGTGCATACATATGAGTGTGTGGATCCTGGGTCTACCAAAGCCAAAACTAGAACATCAAATAAATAAAAAGTACCAATTATGACATCTAGTGCTACTGCCTCTTCTCTGGCTCTGATAGCATATTGTCTAGCTAGGGTATGAGCTTCTAATCTAGTCCTCTAACTAAGACTATTTGATCCCCTCAACTTTACCTCTGACCTCTGTTTTAAAGTGCAATTGTAGAAGCTTAAGTATGAGCACCCTCGGGCTATCTTTGAGGACACTTTCTTTAATAGTGGTCTATAGCACCACAAGTAAAGCACTTTCCCTTTCTAGCTAACCTACACTACTCCCAGTGCCTTTTGTGACAAGTATTATAGGGTGGGGGTCTATTTTTGTTACTTGATGGACCAAGAGTACTAATAGCTCTTAGACGTAGTCGGGGTCTGGCTGTGGAAGCTTGCTCAGATCTCTAAGACTGTGTCTGTCTCTATGCCTAACCACTGACTGGGATAAGATGTTGCTTCTCTTCTTCTCTTACTGTCACCTGGGGCTACACTAGATTGCCTCACAGTAAACTATCTCTTTCTCTGAAAGAAGTCTCTCTTTTCCTGTACCATCTCTTTCATGTCATAGGTATATGCCATTAATACATCAAAGTCTATTAGCCTCTGGTTTGCTATCTACATCCTCAACTCTACATTCAGCCCTTTTAAAAATCTCTTACACTTTTCCATTTCATTGGGAATGAACTCCTCTATATATTTGATCAATTGAGTAAAATCCTTCTCATTTTCAGCCACTGTCCTCCTGCCTTATTTCAAATCTAAGAACTGCAGCCTCCTTTTCTCTTTATAGGACTCAGGGATATACCTCTTCTTGAACTCTATCAAAAAAAACTCCTAGTGAGATCTATCACTACCTTCCTATTCTTAATAGTATCCCACTAAAAGTATGCTTCTTTCTACAAAAGGGAAATTGTACACTTTAGACTATCTTCTCTCCAACCAATACTCTGCTCAAACTGCATCATCCTTCTTCATACCTAAAAAATCCACAGCTCTTATATTTTTAATTCTCCCTAATGGTGTCTTCTATAGAGGAGCTGGTGGTGGTGGAGTTACTAGAGTTTGTAGAGGAGGTGGAGATGGAATAATAGCTACAGAGGTATATCTCAACAAATTAACTATCTACTATAACAAAGCTAGAGATGCCTTTGCTTGTGGCTATTCCTGGGGTTGTGGCCTATGTACATCATCACTAGGCTTAAGAGTAGCTATGTTATCTACCCTATGTATTGTAGTCAGAGCATAATTGGCTACTTTCTCTGCTCTCTCCTCTGGTGGTCTATTAGCCATCTTGAATACTATAGAAATTACAAAAATTATCAACCTCTATGCAGTGTAGAATAGCAGCATAACCAATCCTAGATTTTGGCACTTATGTAAAACACCTAAGAACATTATACCTATGCTCTGATACCACCAAATGTGACACTCATTACCAAATCTTAGAGGAAATCCGATAAGTGGTGCACTTTTTATAAGTCACCCATCCTTAGATTTCTCCAGGGTTCATTTGTTTAACACTTATAGGAATCCAAATATTTAGTCAGACAGGTCTTAAATTGAATATCTAACTCTTTATCATGTTCTATCATGACATTTACATACTAGAATTCCTTAATCAAACCTTTCTTAAGTTTGGAAAAATTTTAGGTAGCACAATGGCTAGCCGTAGACATTCTGAATTTTTTTTTCACCTATAGAAGCACTTCTAAAGATAATATGACCCATCAACCTCCTTCTAGACCCTTCTAGCCCCTCAAATCAAAAATACCATACATATTAGTCACATATAACAACATACAAGGCCTCAAGCCCATATTCATCAAGATTCATATTAAAAGTCATTCATTAAGCCACTTGATTAAACACATCACTCTTAGTTCTTATAATTATAAACATTTATAGACAATGTAACTTCTATGAATGTAGACCCATAAATACAATATTTACATGAGTTCCACTACCTAAATAAAAAGAAACTCTATTTACCTTTCAACACTTGTATTGCTATATTGCACGATCTCTGAGGTTGGTCTGCTTATCCTTGCTACGTGCACATAACAACATGAGTACGTTAAGTATAAAACTCAATAGTGAATTTAATCCATTCAAAACATGCCACACTTATTAACACACAAAAGAAAACATAATATAATGGTCTAGATGAAGTGTATGGATGATATGCTAGGTGACTAACACCATTCAGATGATATGCCAAGTTTACTTTAAAATTACCAAAATGCCACTGTGTTTTATTTATTAAATTTAAAATTATAAGTTATCATCAATAATTTTAGACTTGTATTTTACATTATTTTAATTCCATTTCATAGGCTCGACTAGGTAGATGACACTTATAGACACTAGACCAAAAGGGAATTGAAAAAGTGTGCAGTGGGTCACATTGTAGACCCCAACCACTATATCAGCTTGACATAGCTATAGGGATCAATTCATAGGAACCTCTCATAAATAAGTAACTAAACATAGGGATTAATCTGTAGACCTCCTAAAAGTGGCCAAATATAGCCATAGGGATCAGTTTACAGGAATCTCTTAGAAGTAAGAAACTGAATATAGGGATTAGTCTGTAGACCTCCTAAAAATAATTCATCATAATTAAAAGTTGTGCAATGGCCCATATTTTAGACCTCGACTATAGCACTAGCCTAGTCTAATAAATAGACAACCTAGCAACTGCTAATCCTTAAGCTGATCAGCCAACCCATCTAGTAAGAGTCTAACTAATGGGCTATTTAACCTTATTTTATGTTCATTTCTTTACTGATCATCTATTTACAATATTTAAAAGTGGAAAATAGATAGTTATTAATTTTTCTAGATAGTCAATTTTTTACCTAGATAGTTATAGGTCATTTTTATCTCTATCGAACAATTTCAGTTCAATTTTTCTGAATTATTTTAGGCACTTTCTTAGGCAAAATTAAAGTCAAGTTAAATCTACTCTAGTCTATTACTTTAGTACAATTATATGCATGTTAAGGACTCATTTTAAATATGGTCCCAAAATTCATTTTTTTGGGAACAATTATATGTCATTTTATACTTTTGCAATGGCCATTTTAGGTCCATTCTAAGCTTTTTTTACATCCTTTCTCAGTGCCATTTGCACTCATTTGCACACACTTTCATAGGCCTAAAGCTAATCTCAAATGTATATCTCAAATTGCAATAAAAGTGGCTTCCATTCCATGTCTTGTAAACATTGCAAATTGGTTCAATTTAAGGTACTATTTTCATGCTAAAGCTAGTCCATTTTAAGGTCACTTTTACCAAGTTATCACAAGCCAAATTCAAGTTTATTTTGTCAACCCTTTCCCAACCTTAAAAAGGTATCCCATATTATATACATTTCATGCCTTACTACACATACATAATCACTTAGGTCATGCCATATAAACATTGCAAAATTCATGCAAAATATGTCATGCCATATCACACACATGTACGTGCCAAGTAATACCTCATTTTTTTGCCATTTTGGCCTTGCATAGCTCTTAGCCAATGTTCCCAAATTTCCATACTCATGCCTTTACTGACATTCAAGCACACATACACATATTTTAACATCACACAATCATGTTTACACATATATAAGGCCATTACCATGCAAATCACGCACATGTTGATCCTTGTACATGTCTTGGCTAGGCTTAGATCACACACCACATGCATGTTTTCACCCAATTCATAACACATACACATAAGTCTTTACCTAACATGCCATTTTCTGACTTATGCACTATGCTAGCATATCAACACATTCCTTACTACTTAAGGTACCTCATAGCCACCCATGGAACCATCACTAAACTATTCATTCTTTACCTAACTCATAACACATACACATAATCCATTACAAATAATAATCACACATAGGCAAAATCATCCATTTGATACCCAAATTACACTATATCCTCACACTTGTAAGCATATGGCCTCATGGCCAATTCATGGCTATCACCCTCCACTCATTTTTTTTAAACTCATCACCTAAACCATTTACAACACACCAAAATGGCTTAGTTACAATTTCACATTTTCCAAATGAAAGCTTTAGGCAATATAACCATGCATTCTATATGCAATATCCACACATATGTCATGGGAAATGGCCAAGGCATAAATAAAATGCTCTAAATTCACATACCTCACTACAAAAGGGGATGGATTCTTCACTTCTAGCTTAAAAAAGGCCAAAGCACACCTCAATTTCCTTTTACTTCCCTTCACACCATTCCCATTAAAAAATCCTTGAAAAATCACACAAGTCTCCAAATCAAATTCCAAGCCTATAGGAATTCTTAGAATTACTAAATCCTCTAAGAAATAAATTAAAAAGATGGAATCACTTTCACATAAGAAGTTGCCTCTTAGTCCCCTTTGATGTACACTTGCACACACTTTGAATTTCTTTGAGCTTTAGGGACTCTTATGGCTCCTAATTCCTTTATAATTCAATTCTTAACATATTAGAATGATTTTTAGTGGTAATTAGGAAGAGAAAAGCTTACAAAAAGGAATAAAAATGGTGAATAGAAGGGAGAAGTGGCATCGATATTGGAGGAAAAAAGGAGAAGGAAAGAAATAGTGGTGAGTGGCACTTGACATGTGGCCACTAAGGTGTCACCAAGGCCTATTTATAGTGGCTAAGGTGGCATGGGTGGGGTCACATGCCACCCGAGCGTATTGAAAAAGCTTGATTTTGGTAGAAAATTTAGGGAATTTTTAAAATTCACATAGACCTCTAAAAATCATTGTGTTTATTTTAAAAATCATCATTTAGTCTCATTTAAAGGCTCATAAAATTTCATGGTCAAATTCCACCAACATGATGGTTAACCAACTACCTTAATTTACATGTAAAGCTCAAAATTAAGAAAATTTGCAAATGACCTTGAAATTCAAAAATTCTTTCACCAATGGGCTCAGAGGAATTTATTAACCATCAAGGTATGATATTTTAAGGTTTATTCAAGCACATCTCAGGTCAATCCTAGCTCGACTCCATCTCAGCCTACAACCTACTACGTTATAGCCTAAAATAATTTATTAGTTCTGCTAAATCTTTAAATTAAATTAATTTT
>CANXYI011464558.1:0-11496 GCA_948208565.1 Hura crepitans | reverse complement strand
ATGTATGATTTGTGATGAAATCTTTATTCATGTGGTTATGGGTGAATAGTGGGTATGTGTATGATTATAATTGTGAAAAGTTTGGATTGTGTAAAGTTGAAGAGTATTGATTATATATTGTGATGTTTTTGAGATAAGCTAATAATGTATTGGAGTGATTAGAATGATCATAGATTTGGAATACGATGTTTAGATGCTTTTGGAAGTGTGTTCTATCGCAAGTTACTATTTAGGCTAATTTCCCTAGATAGCCATTATGCTATCGAAATTTTGACAAGATGATCCCTAATAGTATAATTGTAATGGGATTTTTATTAAAACTGATTTTTATAGAGTTGTATGGTAAGTTTTATTTTTATAAAGAGTTTTTAATATTGTGGAATATAAGTAAGATGAGATAAATGATAAGTGGATATTAGTTGTGTGCTTGAGACCGATGAGCGGACAGGGTAAAAGATGTCATAATGTAAATATGTAAATGTTTACAATATGTATGGATTAAATAAATTAATGAAATAAAGATTAATTAGCCTTAAAATAATAATTTTATATGAGTTAATTTCATAAAAATAAAATTGGAGATACATTAATCTACTTAGGTCGAAAATAGGATATTGCTAATGTTAAAGATTTTATGGTCATTAAATGGTATATTTAGGTTATTAATAATTATTTAGAAATTTGGAATAAATGGTATATGATAGAATTAGATCATTATGCATAAAATAAAGGCATGGCCAAATAGGTTTGATTTTCTAAATCAAGTGTATAAATGGAAATAATGAAGTCATTAAATGATAATATAAAACACATTATCATTAAATGATAATATAAAACACATTATGGTAAGATATGAAATTGTATAAAGAAAAAGGGAAATTTAGTATAGAATCATCTTATGGCCAAATTTTTGAAATTAGAATAATTTGATATATGATCACATATACACATATTTAGATAGATAGTATGTTAAACAAATGATTCACATGTATCTGAGTAGAGATACAAAAAATTATAAGATGTTTAATGAGACCAAATGTGTAATGTGTAAATAGAGTATAAGAAAATTTAATGAAATAGTTATTAATAAAGAATAAAATAATCTTGAATGACTTTACTCTTATAATGCCTGAGTAAGCCTAGACAGTATATTGATGATAGGATAGATTGGCTAACAAGCTAAGGAGATATTTATTTATTTATTCGTAATTGTATACTTGATAATCGCTATGGTGCTTATATATTATATTTTAGGCGATAATTCCTATGACAACCCCTATCAGATTCTTAAAGAACTCGATAGGTGATGCATTTCCCAATAGGGCACCCATCCTAAAATTACTTTAGGAGAAAACTCCTTAACACTTATGGACTATTTCAAAACTCTATTAGATATGGCCTAGATGTCTAATCTAATCTTTATACACGTGTGTACATGGTCTGACAGGCATAGAAAAAGTCTTTATAGACCCTTTACAGGTCTTAGAAAAAAATTAGGCAGCATAACATCTACCTAAATGGTATGGCCAAAGTTTTCCAACACCTATTAAAAACACTTCTATATACAACACTCATAACCTCCACCTGGACCCTTTGGTCCCCCAAATTAGTCATCAACACATTTCACACATATTTCAAAATCAAACATATAGGGCCTCAGGCCCACAGATATAAAAAAAAACCACAAACACAGCTGAAGACAATCCAAACACCCATTTATTTATAATTGATTTGCTTATGCTTATAAACTTTAGTAGTTCTAAGCATGTTGGACACATCACCTATAATTCTTACATGAGTGCTTACTATATAAATCAATACACAAGAATATCTAGGTTTTTACTATCTTTGTTGCTATACTACACGCATTATGAGGCTGGATAGCTATCCTTGCTTACTTGCACACCAAAACACTGGTACGCTAAGTATAAAACTCAATGGTGAATTTAATAAATTAAAACATGTCTTGAATAGGCACAAAAAAGCTTTAATACATTAACAATAGGGGATTCAAGCGTATAAAATCAATTAAAAATTTCAAAACTCATTTCATGTATATGTATTCCATCAGCCTGGTGATTATAGTTATGCTAGACAATTGCAAGCACAAAAATATGGCATAGGTGTAATGTGTGAGTAACACGTCAAATGATTTATGCCATTCAGATGCTATGTCATGTGTCCTTCAAATTTACTAAAATGCCACTATGAAAATTTTATTTAGTTTATTTCTATAATTCATTCAATTATTCAATTACTCTTATGTGCATTATTTAAAAATTATTAAATAGGTTCCACTAGGTAGACTACACTTACAGGCACTAGAATAAGAGGGAATTGAAAGGTGTGTAGTGGCCCACATTTTAGACCCTGACTGCTGCACTGGCCTATAGCCTATAAGGATTAGTTCATAAGAACCTCCTAAGTGGTAAAATGCTGAGTAGCTTGTGTATAAGGATTAGTCTATAGACCTCCTAAGACATTGATAATATTAAATATTTTATCCAGGTTTGTCCAGCAGACTAGTGCAATGCCCCTTTAAGGACCTCCACCGCAGTATTGGCATAGTCTGATATCCAAAAAAGTAAAAGAGGTGTCTGCCCTATAGATTGGTGCAGCTTATCTGATATCCAAAAAAGTAAAAGAGGTGTCTACCCTATAGATTGGTGCAGCTCAAATATGAAGCTCAGCCACTGCACTGGCTAAGTCTGATAATTAGACAGTCTAGCAGCTACTAATCCCTAACTTAACTAATCAACCCATCTAGTGGGTGTTTAACTAATGGGCCATATGACTTTATTTACATTTATTTATTTATTGATCATCATTATATAATATTTAAAAATGTTTAACTGTCAGTTATGAATTTATTTCAACAGTTGAAATTTGACTTGGATATTTACATGTCAATTTTGGTCTTAGCGGATAATTATGGGTATATTTTCTATGCTCAATTTAATATAATTACATGGGCATAATTAAGTCTATTTTATTTCATTAATTAAGGCTCTATCACATGCAATTTATGAATCATTTCCAAGCTAAGTCTAGTTCAGTCTTTTTATAAGACAATTATAAGTCATTTCTACTATTTAAATACATATTTGTAGGCCCAATATTGGCCTTGTTTTGGGCATTTTTCCTATGCCATCGTCAAGCAACACTTTATAGAATCATAGGCTTGAAGCTAAGTCTATTTATAGTTTCCAAATGACCCTTAAGATAGCTTCAGATTCTATTCAAAATAAAAGTACAAAAGGCCTTAAATTTTTAGTTCAATTCTATGCCATCTTAAATTCTTTTTAGGCTAATTTTGTCACTTAAATTCTAGCAATTCATGCCATATTCTAACCCAATTTAACATAGGTTTTTCTTATTATTACTTAACCATTTTCATGCCATATATCTTATACATGTAAGCCTATTTCATCTTAAGGTCATATTCCCCATTTCATGCTTAACATGCCATATTATTTCACACACATTTTAGCATGCTCCAATATGTTCATTATACCTTAATTCCCATACACATGTCCCGGCCAAAATGGACAATGTGTATAATCATGTTTTTACTCATATTTAATCATACGTACAAACATCATAACAAGCCACAAACATATATACATACACACATGCTACATGTCATGCCAACCAAGCCATACCAAGGTTTACACATGCCATGACCATAACTCACATTTGCTTTAACTCACTTGTTTTTGTCAATTCCATCACATATGTATATTCATTAGTTTGCCTCACACATATATCACCTTTTTATCACTTTAACAAAAACACACACATACCTATATTCCATATTCATGCTTTCACTCACAAGTTAACATACATATTAGCCATATTTTATTATTTTAGCATAAGCACACATACATGTGCTCCATACCACATGTATTATAACATTGCACCATTCTTATACGTTTCGGCCATACATGTCACACACATGCACATGTCTTATTTCTTTAAATTCATCACTCATACATACTCTCCCAAGTACATCTCCTATTTTCATCATGATTCACTCATCATAGACATAATGTACCTAAAATACATTAAGCTTTTACCTCTTGGCTAAGTTAAATATGATGTCCCAATTGTGTCTTTCCTTATTATGCATACTCATAACCTATTATAGCCATGCATATTAACCATATAGCCTAATCTATTTTACATTTAAAGCTTAATCCTTGCTTTCCAAGATAATGTACCTTTTTTGTACCTCATGACTTTGCATAATCTCTAACATAATCCTATCCTTTGCATCACATGCACACTAACATCATATCGATACATGAAACACACACCACCTCTCTTCTAAATTCATTTTTTTATGACATCCACACACCTTTCTACCTCTTGGTTCTAGGCAATTACCATCCATTTGCCACACTAAATTAACCCCCATGCTTACATGAAAAAAAATTAGTATTATTATTACTTATTTCAAACATTAATTTCACACTACAAGGCCACTAAACTCCCAAGGTCAAGAATTAAAGCATGCTGAAATTTACTAAATTCACATGCCAATTTATGAAACCAAGCTCCTCCATGCCTCATACTGGCCCAAAGCTCCCTTGTAACATCCTTCTCCTTTAACTTTAAGCTTGAGAACACCCTTTGATGTCCCTTACATTTCCTCTTCCAAAAGTATCACCAAAATTGCACACACACTAATTAAAATTTATAGATATGTAGGCATGTTTAGGGAAGGGAAATCTTTCAAGAAAAATGATAAAAACCAAAGGAAATTTACTTACCCCTTAATTAGATTTCATGTTGCCCATGTATGCACCCTTACTCTAAGATTGATTTTCCTTACACTTTTAGGCATCTTGTGTACTCTTCAATCTTTAAAATGGATTCCCCACTTGAATTCCTATCTCTTGGTGGCAATTTTATGGAAATGCAGGGCTATAATAGCCATGAAATAAGAAGAAGAAGGCTAGAGAAAAAAATATGTCCAGTAAATAGAGGAGGAAGGAAGGAAAGAAAGAAAAAGAAAGAAATATGGGGTGATAGTAGGCTAGGTGTCCCTTGAAGGGAATAGCCATCTGCCTAAGCTATTAGATAGTTTTTGGGGTGCCTCAAATTGCTACCCACAACTATCGAGTGCTCTAAAACTCAATTTTTCAATAATAAGGGCTACTAACTTCGGGGAATTTTTAAAAATCACTTGGCCATCAAAAAATTATACCATTTATTCCTAAAATCCTCATTTAGCCCTAATTAGATGCTTGCAAATTTTTAAAGCAAAATTTTATTGAGAAGTTATCGAACCAAATTTTTAGAAATCTCAATTTTTCGGCAAAATTTTAGGGAATTTTAAAAATTCAGTCGAACCTCTAAAAATTATCGTGTTTGTTTCTAAAATCCTCAAATAGCCTTATTTAGGGGCATATAAAATTTCATAGCCAAATTTCTTAGAAAAATAGGCTAGCAAAAAATACAAAAAATTATAATTTTGCTAAAATATTGAAAAATTCTTAAACAACCTCAGAAAATTAAAATTCCTTCTCTATTGGCCTTGTTACAATTTTTAAATTTTAGGGTATGATATTTTCATAACTATCCAGGCTCATTTTGATTCATTCCCAGCCCAACTCGATTTGAGCCTATAGCCCACTAGATTACGATCCGAAATAATTTATTGGTTTTGTTAAATTTTTAATTGAGATCATTTTTATCCTTCTTGAGCCTCATAAAGTTTAATGGATAATGTACCTTACCTCGGGCCTTATGCAAGTAATCCATTGCTTTAGGCACACTTCTTGGGTCTCGATGTACTACCCTTAGAGCCTCGGTGTACGCACTTTACAATTCTTCCCCTTTTAAGAAATTTTTTCCTTGAAGTTACTTGATATAATTATATCTAAACATCGGGTAGTTTCCATTTGCTTTTTGAGTTCCTATGTAACTTTTAAGCATTACCCCTTCCTGAGGGTTTACTTGTCCAAAGGTGATATATTATCTGTAGATTAATTTATTTACAACCATTAAATTAGTATGCCATTTATTCCGAGTCCTAGGCAATCTCACAATAAATCTTATTATGCCTTTTTCCTCACTTCCTTGTAATATTAATATAAGATTCAACAATTTAGAAGGAATCTAATACTCAAGTCCAAACTATTAATAGGTTGGACATTCAGTCATGTTTGCATTACATTACTTTTTATACTTGCCACTCATAGTGTGATTGCAAATCTAAATTTCTCTTTATTTTCTTGGGTACATAGCATAAGGGGGTTCATATACGTCCTTCATATCCATAATCTTTAATCATCTATGCTAGATATATACAACTTACCATGGTAGTACATATATCCACCTTTACTGTATTTAAATCTAATAATCTTCCCCTCTTAGGGCTTACCCAGTAGGTTATTTTTCCTTTCTCTCGATACTCTATCATTACGCCATTTAATTACCACTTATTCTCATATTGCCCTATAGGGTATTTGCTTTACCTCTCTTAGTCCTTTCTTATCTATCCATATCCAGTAACACTAGTTTCTTTCTCTATCTATTCTTATTATTTAACTCATGTCACGTCCTTTCATAGTTAGGCAATTAACATGCCATTCTCAATTTGTGTGGGGTGTATGTAATAATAGAAAAATATTATGCAACGGATGATGAAACAATATTAATGCTAACATGTAATTTATGTCAAAATGCAATGCTTGGGCTCAATAATAGATGCAATCAAAGAAAGAAAATAGCCTTGTTCTATAGGGACCTTGACAGTCAACTCTATAACCTCAATCTATGTATCTTTCTCTTGCTATATACACTTGTGCTAATCTCATTAAATGTCTTAAATGCCCTACATTTTATTTCCCATTTATACAATATTAGTATTCTCTATTATCCTTTAAATTACATGTCTCATATAGCTAGATTTTCCTTTACTAACCTCGTTTATCAAAGCCTATAGTTGTCTATCTCCCATGGCCTATAACATTCTATTCATCAAGTTCATATAGACCACTGAGCTATCAATGAGCCCAAATGACATCACTAAAGTTCATAATACCTGTGTCAGATTCTAAAAGTAGTTTTAAGGACATCAACCTTTTTACTTCTTAGCTAGTAATATCTTAATCTTAGAACAATTGAAAAGAAAAATACCAGCACCTTCAACTAATCATACAAATCATAACTTCCTAGAAAAGGGTGTTTACTTTCATAGTTACTTTATTCAGTTATCCATACTTAATATATAGCTAGGATGGTCCATCTTTTTCCTTTACAAATAACATGGGGCTCCTTAAAGGGATACCTTAAGTCTAACAAACCCTTATCTACCATTTCTTACAACTGCACTTTTAATCCTTTCAATTTTATAGGTATCATGTCATAAGGAATCATAGAGGTAGAAGAAATATTAGAATACACTTTAGTTCCCAAGCTAAATTCTCTTAAGGAGACAATTTTGGCAACTCCCTAAAACACATCTGGAAATTCCAATCATAATTAGAGTCTCCAAGACAAGGTGTAAAAGTTCTAAAGTCAAAAAATATGTATCAGATAAACTTCTCACCCGGTATAAATGATTTCTCTTCCATATTAATTAAGATGAGACTTTTCAAAAACTTCTCTCACTTATAGCCATAATTTCCTATCCTTTTATAGTCTAGAGGGTAAATTTTTTAGAGTCCTAATCAATTATTGGTTAATACCAATATAACCCATTATTTTCCAGGGGTAATATCAAATTCAAAAAAGAATATTTCCATAGGGTTAACAGAAACAGTCACCCATAGTTCATTAATTAACAAGATATATGCCTCTGGTGTATAACCATAATCTGGTCAACAAAATTTCCAACTTACATGTCTAACCTTACTCATTTAGGCTTTAGTCTCCCACCATGTGCTAATATAACACAAGCATAAAATATATAAATCTCTAATCTATTAATGCCAAGTTGAACCATTAATTAAATACAACATACTAGTAATAGCCTTTAGAGCACCTTCTCTTTTGTGAGCCTCATTAGCTCTTTGTCTAATTGCAAATATGAACTTCCTTCCTTGGCTCAGAGTTAATCAGGAGGCTACTATTAAGTAGGTCTCCTTTGGCCTGTCTTCACACCTTATTTTATAATACAGCTATAGAAGCCTATATACGGGCACCCTCTACCAGTCTCTAGGGAAACTTTTTGTCCATGATGGTCTCTAAACATACAACTAAAATAGCCCCCTTTTCTTGCCTACCAATACCAACCCTAATGTCTCCTAGTACAACTGTCACAACTCGGGGGTGTCATTCTGATAGCTGTTAATATCTAAATATTGATAGCCCTTCCTATTTACCTCAGTGGAAATTCCTTTTGAAATGATTTCTAGCCCTATAGAAGAAGCATTCCACTACTATTGGTTTGTCTACATTGCTTTAATACCCTTTTGTACAAATGCCACAGTTCAGGGATTATTTCTAATTACTGTTGATGTAACCATAGGGCTAGTGGAAAGGGTCTGCATGTTCTATACCCTTGCTAAATTTGGGTTGCTCTTGGCCTTTTTTTTGGCACTAGGTTAGTTTGACCTAATGTATACTGCCTCTTTTCCTGGGTGGGTTCATTTCTTTCTTACATTTACTTCTCTCATAACACAAACAACTATAATTAATGTTGTCCGTATCTCAACAACTCCACAATCTATGGTCATAGCACTAACAGTGTCTAACTTGGTTACTGTACTATGCCTAAGACGGTGGCTGATGTACAGCACCACTCGACTTAGCTATTTCTTGTAGCATATTAGGGGTAGGATCTATGACTTACATTTTTTATTTTGGTAGGGTTTGCTTATTTACCCTAATTACTATAGAAAAACCATCACCTATCAGCCTCATTATAGTGTAGCAGTTCATTAGAATCAATCTTAAACACTGGCACTCATGTAAGATACCTAGGAATAAGAAACCTATACTTTAATACCACTACATGTGACACCACCTACAAGATTCCTGAAGAACCGGATAAGCGATGCACTTTCCAATAGGTCACCCATCATAAAATTGCTCCAGGAGAAAACTCTTTAACACTTATGGGCTATTTTAAAACTCCATTAGATATGGCCTAGATGTCCATTCTAATCCTTATACACATGTATACATGGTATGATAGACATAGAAAAAGTCTTTATAGACCTTTAATAGTTCTTAAAAAAAATTAGGCAGCATAATAGCTACTCGAATGGTATGCCAAAAATTTTCCAACATTGGTTAAAAACACTTCTATATACAGCACTTATAACCTCCACTTGGACCCTTTAGTCCCCCAAATTAGTCATCAACACATTTCACATATATGTCAAAATCAAACACAAAGGGCCTTAGGCCTATAGATATAAAAAAAAACCACAAACACAGCCCAATACAATCCAAACACCTATTTAATTATATCTAATTTGCTTAAGCTTATAGATTTCAGTAGTTCTAAACATGTTGGACACATTACCTACAATTTTTACATGAGTGCTTACTATATACATCAATACACAAGAATATCTAGGTCTTTACTGTCTTCGCTACTACACTACATGCACTATGAGGTTAGACAGCTATCTTTGCTTACCTCCACACCAAAACACTGGTATGTTGAGTATAAAAATTAGTGTTCAATTTAATAAATTAAAACACGTCTTATACAGGCGCACAAAAGCTTTAATACATTAACAACAGAGGATTTAAGTGTATAAAATCAATTAAAAATTTCAAAACTCATTATATGTATATGTATTCCATCAGCCTAGTGATCACAGTTATGCTAGACACTTACAAGCACAAAAATATAGTCTAGGTGTAGTGTGTGAGTAACACGTCAAATGATTAATGCCATTCAGATGCTATGTCATGTGTCCTTCAAATTTACTAAAATGCCACTATGATAATTCTATTTAATTTATTTCTATAAATCATTCAATAATTCAATTACTTCTTGCATTATTTAAAAATTATTAAATAGGCCCACTAGGTAGACTACACTTATAGACACTAGAACAAGAGGGATTTAAAAAGTGTGCAATGGCTTACATTTTGGACCTGACCATTGCACCAGCCTATAGCCTATAGGGATCAGTTCATAAAAACCTCCCAAGGGGCAAAATGCTAAGTAGCTTGTGCATAGGGTTCAGTTTATAGACCTTATAAGACACTAATCATATTAAATATTCCGTCCGAGTCTATCCAGTAGACTAGTGCAGTGGCCCCTCTAAGGACCTCCATCGCTGCACTGGCATAGTCTAATATCTAGTAAAGGAAAAGAGGTGTCTACCCTATAGACTAGTGCAGTGGCTCAAATATGAACCTCGATTGCTGCACTGGCCTAGTCTGATAATCAAACAGTCTAGCAGCTACTAATCCCTAAGTTGACTAGTTAACCCATCCAATGGGTGTCTAACTAATAGGCCATCTGACTTTATCTTACATTTATTTATTTACTGATCATCATTTTATAATATTTAAAAATGTTTAAAAGTTAGTTATGAATTTATTTCAACAGTTGAAATTTAACCTAGACAACTATAGGTCAATTTTAGTCCTACCGGACAATTATAGGTATATTTTCTAAGCATAATTTAATATAATTACATGGGCATAATTAAGTCTATTTTATTCCATTAATTAAGGCTCTATTACATGCAGTTTATGAATCATTTCCAAGCTAAAACCAGTCCGGTCCTTTTATGGGATAGTTATAGGTCATTTATATTATTTACGTACACATTTACAAGCCTAATACTGGCCTTGTTCTAGGCATTTTTCCTATGCCATCCTCAAGCAACATGTCATACAATCATAGGCCTGAAGCCAAGTCTATTTATAGTTTCCAAATTTTAAGGTAGCTTCAAATTCCATTCAAAATAAAAGTTTAAAAGGCCTCAAATTTTTATTTCAATTCCATGCCATCTTGAATTCTTTTTAGGCTAATTTTGTCACTTAAATTCTAGCAATTCATGCCATATTCTGACCCAATTTAACATAGGTTTTTCTTATTATTACTTAACCATTTTCATGCCATATATCTCATACATGTATGCCTATTTCATCTTAAAGACATCATGCTTAACATGCCATATTATTTCACACACATTTTAGCATTCTCCAATATGTTCATTATACCATAAATCCCATACATGTGTCTTGACCAAAATAGACAATGTGCACAATAATGATTTTACTCACATTTAATCATACATACAAACATCATAACATGCCATAAACACATATACATGCACACATGCTACATGTCATGCCAACTAAGCCATACCAAGGTTTACACATGCCACGGCCATAACTCACATTCGCTTTAACTCACTTGTTTTTGCCAATTCCATCACACATGCATATTCATTAGTTTGCCACATACATATATCACCTTTTTATCACTTTAACAAAAACACACACATACCTATATTCCATGTTCATGCCTTTACCCATAAGTTAACATACATATTAGCCATATTTTATTAT
>CANXYI011464487.1:0-12285 GCA_948208565.1 Hura crepitans | reverse complement strand
CAATGCTAGCTCCTGGGCATAATATCTTCAAAAGGCCACATATCACTTGATATTCTTTCTTCTTTTAGTATAAAAGATGGCAATGTTGAAAATTTCTTTAAATGGAATGTTTGGTGGTTTTCATTCTCCTTTTATTTTCTTTGGTGCCACTAAATTTTTTATTTAATCTTTTGATATTCGTTTTTTCTTAAATTGTCTCTTATACTTTCTTTCTTTTTTTTTTCTTAATTAGTCCCTTAAAAGTTGATTTTTTTACCACCTAGTCCCTTTTAGTTGGCTGGGCAATCAAATATATGATATAGAGCTAATAGTCCATGTCAGCTATTAGGGGTGTGCAAGACCAAATTAATAGTTATTTTGATCTATTCGATGGTTTGTTCTATTCGATTTTTGATTTATTTAGTTCAATTTCTTAAAAAAATTTCGATTTTTTGATTCAATTTTAATTTTTGATAGTGAAAATCGAATAGAATGAATTGATCAAAATATCAAAATAATGTTATTTTGGATATTTAAACTACATTGTTTTACACTTAAACGATATCGTTTTGACGTTTTATACAAAAAAAAGTAAAATATATAAAAAGTTCGATTAATTCAGCCGGTTTGTTAATAAGTTCAATCGATTTAGTTATTTTTAATAGGAAGTTTGGTATGTTCGATTTTCAGACCGAATACTTACTCCTATGAGCTATATAGAGTTAAGTAGAACAAAAATTAACTTCATAGAGAGTCATTGAGGAAAAAAAAGAATAAATACAGGGAATTGATCAATAAAAAAAATAGATACAAGGAGCTAAGTGAAAAAATAGATAAGTACAAAGGATCATAGATGTATTCAACCTAAAAAAAATATGAACATATGTTGAAGAGTAATAAATGAAAATAAATGAGAAGCCTCACTGTTCATTCACAAAAAGTTAAGCCTGAGTCATTTGGAAATATATGCGAGAGAGGACATTAATTAGGTTGACAAAGATTATCATAAAAAAAAAGGTTCAAAAAAAAAATATCATTAACACAATTACCAATAAATCAAAGCGAAATACATAAATTCTTTAATGAATTTTAATTAAAAAAAAAAAAAAACAGAAGCAAGTTATGAGTTATTTTGTTTTTAAAAAAAGTTATAATTCTAGAGGTCATTAGATTATAAATTATTCTAATAACTTCAGTTTGTCAAATAATAATAATAATAATAATAATAAATGTATAATTCAAGTGTAGAAGAAAAAAAAAGGATAATTATTCATAAGATTGATCCCAAAAGTAAAAATGGTATACTTTTGGATGAAGAAAGATAAATTTGGGAGGAAGATTTAAGGCAGCAACGAATGATCGAATTTCATTTTTTAATTATTAGATTAATTTTTTTAAATTAAAAATGAAAAAATTTGAAAAAGAAAGAAGTACAGTAGCTCTGTAACTGAATGAGTGCCATGTAATATAGGGCTTGAAAGATTTGGCAAAATAACAAAAAAATAAAATAAAATAAAATAAAAGCAAAATATCATTTTTACATGCACAAGTGGGTTCCATGGCTACTCTTAGACTAGTGGTCCCAATTTTCGAATATAGAGTGTAGACTTTTCTCAATATGGTTCCTATACTAGTTTTTTTTTATAAATCATATCAATGAAAATTACAGGACAGCAGTATCTACAGTTGCCGTAAATGTACATTTTCCAAGTTCATATTAATAATAGAATGCATCACTTTTCCTTTTATAGTACTAATTTTTACGTATTAGATTTTTTTTATTATTATTATTGAATGAGATTAATTCCATTTACATGCTCTTTTTTTATTTTATTTTTTAATATATTTCATTTCTAAATATTCATTTAGTCATTATATATTATTATACTCGTTATTAAAATTTAACCATATAATTAAATTTTTAAATAACACAAATTTAACAATTCAAATTAAATACGTTCAATTATCTCACTTTTAAACTTTTATGAAAAGTAGCGAAAAAAAAAGTTGCTCTAAGACTAGTGGTGTCAAAATTAAAGAGCCTAAACACTCTTTGCTTTCTCTCTTTTGAGTGCTTATTAATTTTGTTTTTACTCAAGGAAGAACAATCTTAAATTGATGATACCAAAAAGATCATTTGCTTCTTATATCCCTATGATAACTTTTTATTTTTAGATCAAAGGCTAGATTTGTAGAATCATTAAATTTATTAATTTTTTTTATAATTACATCATTTAAAAATAAAAATTAGAATCAAATCTTTAATCAAAAGAAAAGTAGTTACATTCTTTATCGCCGGACTACATGTGATTCTTAAATTTACTGAATTTCAATGCATCTTAACCTTCAATTTAAGAGAGAAATTTTTCTAGAATTGGATGGTCCCACATATTGAGAATAGAATGAAAAAGAGCATCCTTGTGTAAAAAGTATTGTTTGCTCTTAAATAGGAACTTAGGAGGAGGAGACGAGAAATGGTTGTGGTTGTAAGTGGCAACTCATTTTCCTTCCTCCTCCTTTACCACTGATAAACATTTTACATTTAAAAAAAAAAAAAGAAGAAAAAAAGGAATACTGATGTAAGATCCTTTCTTGAAATATATATATGTATTTTTCTGCTGTCTAAAAGCTACGTAGGAATGAAAAACTAGAATTGCTCTCGCAATTAAGGATGCTAACTGAAATTTGTGGTCTGGGCCGACTGGCATTTAAATTGCTTGATGAGCTTTCTTTACATCATCTTTTTCAAGTTTGTTGTTTTCCATTTTTCTCTAATTTTAGCTGTCAAAAGTGTTGATTCGCACTTTCAACTACCAATTACTGCAGTACTTACTCAGTTTTTACAAGGTTTCTCCTACGTTTGAGCTCATAGTATGATCAACACATGCATAAATCCTGTCTACTGCGGGACGCTCTACAATGTTATTGCAAGTCTCGAGATGAGCCTCCACTCCCTCCCTTCCGCTCGGCAATGTAAAATAGTTCGAAACAAAAAAAAACACAAGCAGATTTGAGTTATCAGAACCTTTGAAATTAGATCCCCCGAGGAAGCCGTCCTGATGCGATTTAATGGTCAATTTTAAGAACAACCGTGTACACTGTAGAATCTAGTAATATAATTAAGCTCAAAACTCAATTACCTTACAAGATATTCCTTATTTTTCTCCTTTTTTAGTTCCCTAGAAACAACACTTTTAAACTGTCGGTATACTACTAAGCGCAAAACTGGTACAAGATTTAGAGCTCATCCTTTGCGTTAGTTGACTCTTGATGCGATACTTTGTCCCTCTTCTTTTCGATGAAATCAATGATATCATCCTTTGTCCTATCCCCCTCGTACTGTTCCAAGTTTCCACTTGCTGATCTGAAGTATACAGTTGGGTATCCCTTGACGTCAAATGTACCACTCGGTATATCATTTGCAGTTGCATCCTAATTAAAATGGCACAAAAATCAACTTAAAATGTTAGCACCTACAGAGCCTTGCAGAGTTAACTAATAGCTCCAAACAATTCGATCCTGCCATCTTTTCAATCAAGGCATACGCTTCATCTATTCACAATCAGGCAGAAGAAGAATACTTACAAGCTTTGCTATGAGAACATCAGGATCGTTTTGGTATGACACAGCAACTTCATCTAAGATTGGAGCCAACTGTTTGCAGTGTCCACACCAGGGAGCATAAAACTCTAGAAGAACTGCGAAGCAAGAAAAGCTTACATATTATATGCAAATCTAAAAGAAATAAACAGAACTCAAGATCGTACAAAAAGAAGCGCATCCAACTATAATAATTTGGTAAATTGATTAGAGGTGAAAAGCATATGACTATAATGATGCATTCTTTTTTCTTTTTTTTTCCTTTTCCCTCGGAACAAAATCCAAGGAAAACGATCTGCAACCACAACCTGGTTGCATCAAATTTCTGATATAGTCCATAACACCATAAGTAACTTATTGACTATAAAGAAACACATGCTGCCAGTGACATCTCACTCAGTCGAACCCTATAATAAATAATGATAGATATTACCCTTAGACATGTCAAACGATGCAGTGTCAGTAACCTACAATCATGTTGATAACATCAATAACAAAAATTAAATTTGAATGATTGTTGAAAAAACAAATGAATAATATGGTGAATGCCATTACAACCATCGGGAAAGAACTTAACATCCTAGTTTTTAACAACACACACACAAAAAAAAGAGAAGAATTTTACACCATATTATAAGCCATACGAACCATTCTTTCCAGAGTTGAAAACCATGTCTTGAAGACTATCAGCAACAACGACTTTCACAGGCTCATTGTTAACTTCAGGGATAGGTTCAGATTTCTTGAAAGCTGGCACTTTGCCTTCCTGCATATGTTTCAGCAAAGGAATTTGTGAATCAGACAAAACAAATGAAAAGAAAAGCCCATTCTCCAAACTTCTCACTAAAGAATGAATAGGGCACTAGTGCATGGAAAAGGTCATGATATTCTCAATACCTTGTAGTCCTTCAACCAAGGAACAATATGATCAGGCTCCAAGTTTGGCTTCAGATATTTCTGTCCCTCATTTGTTTGTATGATGATAAGAGGCACTTGGTCCTCTTTGAGTCCAAAATACTGTACCATCCAATATCATTTTATACGTGTTAAGAATTATCGAGTAACATGCATCAAAAATCAGAGCTGGGAATCAGACAAGAGAACTACTGACCTGGAAGGCACCTTGACTAGCCTCCACATCTCCCAACAAAAAGATTATTCCTTGCCCTTTGTACTGCTGGGCAGCTTGTTGATAGTTAGTTCTGAAAGAATCAGCTGCTTCGGCACTCAAGTTCATAAACAACATTGCCTGCCAATTTCAAAGTAATAAATTTCAGATGATCAGTAAGCTTGCAGGGTTTAGGAATATGTCTAGACAAGAGTTGGCACTAGATAACATTAAATAGAAACTCCAGGACACTGATAAATGAAGAGACTGCAACCAAAACTGAAAGTTATAAGTTTGTGAGTTTCCCAACCAAATGACACAACTATAGCAATGACAATCCTCAAATCTTCATCAAGCTTTTTTACCTTAGCATCGCGGCTATTGAAAAATTTGATGACGAAAGGGTGATTGCTGGGGTCACTGTTAAAGAGAGTCACAATAGGCGTGCTAGATTCCTCCACAAACTTCTCAAGGGCATCCACGTTAAAATCCTACAAGCACATAAATTGTTAGAATCCATTCTAGACTGAAACACACAATTCCTTCAAACTAAAAGTATTGCAATACCTTAAAATCAACTACAAGTTCATCGAAGGGCTTGAACAGCCTAACAAGGGGTCCACTAACAGATGATTCCCCATGTGGAAGGTGTTTAGCATCCAAAGTGTGACCAAACTCATAGTCAGAGCGCAATTTATCAGCTACAGCCATAAAATTCTCATATTCCGATCCAGAAAACTTAGGAAACACCCCAACCTGAAAGAAAGTGCCCAAATGTTAACAAGAAATACATTACAGGAAAATTACGATAATGAAAAATAAAAGCTACCAAAACTGTACTTACAATAACTATCTTCTTCTCGCCAACAAACTTGCTAGCATCTTCTGCTGATTTTATTTCAACAGAAGCAGGACCACTCTGTTTCTTCAAATACTCAACAATGCCATCAGCATCACGGGGACCTTTATAATCTTGAACTGACTTCCCTCCATTTCTCAAAATTTTGAGAGTTGGGAATCCGTTAATATCATACTGAGTTGCAAGTTCTTTGTTAACTTCATCATTGGCATCAACTTTCGCCAAAACTGCCGGAGAATCATGACTATTCAATATGGATGCAGCTTTCTCATACTATAGATAGAATATCGCATTAGTCAGCTAAGCATATATAATTAAAAGATCAACAAACTTAATATTGTTGGCATTTGAAACTAGACAGGAAAAAGAAAAAAATATCATTACCTCAGGAGCAAGCTTCTTGCAGTGCCCGCACCTGCCAGAAAAGAAACAAGTTTATAATTCCATCCAAACCTCACTTCTGTTATAGGAATTTGAAATAGTAATCAGATTTAAACTAGAATTAGAAATAGTAATCAGGTTTAAACTAACTGGGCAACAGAAAAAAAATATACATATATGTACATTTTAAAACTTCATAAAATAATTATTTTCTCATGGACAGACAAGGCTCATCCTGTAACTTTCTATTATGAGCTCATGCATAGACATTTTTTTATGACTTTATATTAATTGAAGTTTATGCATACAATTATATATATTTTCCCGCTCTCTAAAGCTAAGTAGAAATAGGTCTAAAAGAGTAGACAACTGATCTTAAAATGCTCCGCCAAAGCTATGCCTGAATTAAGATGAATAAACTCTCAAACCAGTGTTAAGACTGACAGTTACCAATCAAAAAATTTTGTCACAAAAATTAAGACTTTGTTCAGTAAAGTTGCTTTTATGTTTGGTAAAATAAATTGAAAATATAAAGAGGATCATCCAGCCACCATCTCCATAACAACAGATAGTGATCAGCAGCAATTGTGGCGTAGGGCACTGCTCGTGGAGAGTGATAACAGATTAATGCCTTGTTTGGATAATGGCAGTATGGCTTTATAATGTATGGTATGAATCTATAATTAACATTATCCTGTCTGGAAAGATTGCATGGTATGTTATGCTCAAATAATTTGTTTTTGTTTGGTTTAATGGTATGGCATAGTTTAAAAAATAATAAAAAGAGTAAAATGTCTTTAAACATATAAATCATATATAATCAAATAATAATTTTTATTTAGAGCATTTAGTTCTCAAATTGCATCGAAGAATATTTATGTCAAATAATTAATATCCACCAAAAAAGTTGTTAAATTCATCTAGAGTTAAAAATGATAAAGAAAATAATTTAATATATTCACAAAGAAAAAAGAAAAAAAATCACTTGTGAGCTAAAAAAGGAACTTAATCAGAAAAAAAATTTCTAGCAAAGAAAGAATAAGGCAGCAAAATAAGAAAGAAGATTTAAATTTTTTCAAGGAAAGAGATAAAATGCTAGGACTTATCAAATGGTATAATTAAAATATTAATATTTAATTAAGGATATTTTTATGATAAATGTTCACTAAACCATGATGCCTCGTTAATTTCATGGGTTGAAAACTTGGCAAAAAATAAAGGTCTTTAAACCATCATTTTACACTATTATATCATGAAAAGTTAATAGAAATCTTTCTAAACATGATATATCATTTGTACCATACCATATACAACCACACCTATCCACAAACAAACAAAGTGTGAGAGTTGTCAGCCAGTGACAGTGGCAGCCTTAGATAATTGCAATAGTAGGGGTGCTTCATGGTTTGAAAAAATAAAAAATAAAAATTCTACTTTCACTAGAACCAACCAAAAAAACATCACTAAAGCTTCAAGTTTTGAGTCCCAATAAGTGATTCAGTATACAAACCTAAAAGTAGCTCATAACATTATCTCCAGCTCAGTTCTAGATCAAGAATTCAGAATCCCATAGACTTGTAAAAAAAAAAGACAAGCTAATATACTAATCATTCGCATACAGAACCTCAAGTTGAAATTTAATTCACACACCAGATTGATTCTGAATATTAAAAGAAATCAAGATCTAACACAAGAGCAGGAAGACTCGATCATATTTCCGTAAATCATGAACATAGAGAACATGAGATAGGATACAATACCAAGGAGCATAGAATTCAACAACGATGAAATCATGCTTGCTAATCGTTTCGGTGAAATTGGAGCTATCCAGTGTCAGCACGAACTCCTTCTCTTCGCTCTCACCAGCTGAGATCGCTACAATTAGAGAAAAAACAAACACGCAAGACCAAATCGACCCCTTCAACGCCATTGTTATTCGTTTCGAACTCTCCAATTCTTCGACAGCGGGCAGGTGTTTATGGCTTTTATGGAGATGTACGAGTGTGAGAGTAGTGAGAAAACGAAACAAACGCGGTTTCTCGGCACGTGATCCTTGAAGATATTTCCAAATTGTACACGCTGTAACATTCTACTTGCTCGTCATGCCTCCAAATCCACGTGGAATATTCTCATTGGGTTAGTCTTGTCACATTACAGGTATGCCATGGGCAAGTAAAATGTTTATATGGCAACTAAATCTTGAGTTTCTTTTATCAAAAAAAAAAATCTTGTTTGTTATTAAATATAGAGCATTTAAATTAAAATAAGTTCTGAAATTCAGAGAAAACACAATTATATTACACAATAATTTATTTTAATTTACATACTTTTTATTATAAATTCAAAATATATATATAAATACTATAGATTACAAAACTTTTTTTTTCCTGTAACGAAATTAATTGTTGATATTTAATTATAATATTTTAAATGTGCAGTATTTAAATATGTTAAATGGTACAAAATTGGGATTATATCATGTAATTATCCTTTTTATTAATTTTTTTACCATACTTGCCTTCTTATTACGTGTTATATATTATCATTATTACACAGTGGAAAATTAACAACCTATTAAATATTGACAAGTCAACTAAATGCGCTGTTCTGAATGTGTAGGATCTGATGATACGGCGATATCTTCTGCGTTTTATGAGAAGATTATTTCATCTACGGCCAAGAATGATCTTGGAAAACTCAACATACATCCATCTCAATTCTCATCCGTGAACTTTGTTCATTTCATGCTGACAATATTGTGTTATTTTTTTATTTAATAATAATAATACCATTTTAAGTTTGTGAGTGTTATGGTACTCTATATGTTAAAGTATGCTAATCCCAAATATTAAAACGAAAATCTGACGGAAAAATAAAATAAAAATCTCAATATGAATTACGTATTGATTGTGGCTAGAACGTGGCACATATAAATCATATGACAATATCTCCCATTAAATCAAATGAGATAATGGGAGATCTTTTATTTTTTTAAGGAAAATGGCACGTATTTTACCGTTTGAGATTCTACTTTATTTTTTAAGTTTTATAATTATTTAAAATGATATTAAAATAGTTTTATAATCATTAAAAATTATATAAAAATATTTTCACAGTTATCAAAATAAAATTAAAATGCTCCAATTATTTAACATTTGCAAGAATATTTTAATTTTTACTCTCGGTATTATTTTCCGATCTTGTCTCAAGACTACCTCTTTCAATAAAACAAGCGTCTGAGACAACATAATGACTGAATCAAACTCACAAAACAATGTTTTTAAGAGAATCATAATAGTTAAGATATTATAAGCTTATAAATAAATTTATAATTCCGATAAAATGAAAAAAATATATTCATATATCCGAGAAAAATTCTAATCTCAATGAGAAGAATTATCACAATTTTCAATACAACAATTGTAAATCAGTGCTATTCTGATTTTTGTAAAGTTACAAAATAACCTTTATTTAATTAGAGTATCAAAATTTGAGAGTTTGATATTTGAAAATATAATAAACATTAGAAGGTTTAATTTAAATGGAAAGACAAATTAAGGAGATAAAGGCATTAGGGACAAAAGAATGAAATTATTCATATTATTTGAAATGATTTTCTTTCAAAATTTCTATACTTTCAGACACACACAATGGCAAATTAATTAGATTTAATTTAAATGATTACAGTTAGTTCATTTTGGAGGATTAAGAATCTTTTTACAAATAGGAAAATGAAAATAAAAATTGCTGCTGAATTGCAATGCCATTGCTCAACCAAATCAACCAAGCCCAATGGGCTTTTAGCCTGGAGTGAAACAGAAATAAAAAAAGAAAAGGGAGGAATTTACATAAACACACAGAAAATAAAAACAAATTATAGCATCTACCCCTATTTATAAGTAAATATCAAACTTACTCTTTTTAAAAATTTTTTATATTATAAATACCATTTTAACACATAATTCTAAATCCAAATTAAAATCAAACCACGTTTTTTCTATCTCCTCCATCAACACATGAACTTAAAACTACAAATTATCAGCATTTTTTTTAGTTAACCGTGTAAGTCTTCTCTTTTTTTTTTACATTCATCTCTGCATCATCCATATCCATCGTTTCACAAATCTGCACTTAAAGTGGTTTACATATATAATGTCGAAGGCAAATTTTTTTTTCTAACCCATCCTCAATCAATACATCTCATATTAATCATCTACTATATCAAATTTAAGGTAAAAGTCTCAAATCATCTTATTTTAGTTATTCTTTACATTTTCAAATGTAAATCATATTGGTTATTTATATGTGATTTGATTTTATACTGTTGAAAACTTAATAACTTTTTAATGCCCTTATGTTGTTTGTTAAAATGTCAAATACAATTTTGTCTATAAAAAACATTATTTACAATTTAAATTTAAATATAATTTGAATGTAATATGCAAACAATATTTTTCATTTATGGAAGCGAATAATTTGCATCAACAATCTGAAGAAATTTTTATTTTTGATTGCATGTGTTCTGCTATGTTGCTATTACATCAAAATTGATGAAACTATTTTTTCTACTAATCTAACGTATATTAATTTAATATTTATTTAATGGTAAAATTATTTTATGTGATAGTACATGTAATGGATTGCACGCCAATATTGATACAACATGTTGGAGAATGGAATGATGATCATAACTATTATAGTTTTGAAGTGGATGGAGTGTTTATTCAACAAGATTGCAACTATAAAGGTCTATTGCAAATAGTCCTAAAAAGGTTGAAAATAGAAGAAAATAATATCACATTGGATATAAGATATTCACTTCAACATAGCTATCTCGCACTGAAGATTAATGATGATGACAATTGGGTGTTTTACTTGAGACTGAAAAGAAAAGAATTGAATTTCAAGTTATATCTCTTGTGCATTACCTTAAATGATATGAATGAAAAAGTAATACATCCAACTTTAAAAGTTATATACTATTATTATGTTGTTCATCTTTAAAAATATTTTGAAACAACCTAATGTAGACTAAAATACATATATTGTTACAAAATATTACTCTGCAGTTTAGTATATTTCATGTATATGAATGGTATAAAATAAGTATATGATGTTTTTTTTAATATGTACATATTTCTTTTACAGGTGATTGCTTCAACATATATGCGAGTGAGCATTAAATAGTTCTAATTGAAAATGAATCATTAATTGTACTTCTAAATCATCATATGTTTCATCAAAGTTTGGATCCAAAGCATATTGATATAATAGATTATGTGGGACTAATAACTAAAGACAAAATTATGTGGGACTAATAACTAGAGACACCATGGATAGAATGAGCTACAAATATCATGAAGAATATATAGAAGGAATGAGATTATTTGTCATAACAAATCTAAGGCAAACTGAAATAGAAGTTAGATAGATTTAGAAAGATAAAGATACTATTAAGACTACATTGAGTTTGTATGCAATCAACAATCATTTCTACTACAAAGTGCAAAAGTCATGTGCTAAAAGATATCATCTACATTACTTTGATGATAAATGCCAATGGCAATAAAAAGCATCAAGGAAAGGAAATACAAGCATGTTCAGAATCAAAAACTTCAACAACACTCATTGCTGCAACTTAGATGTAAGATTTAACAATAAGAGGCAAGCAACATACAACATTATTTCAATTCTTATTAAGACAAAATATTTGAATGTCAAAATAATATATACACCAGCAGATATAATGCGGGACATGAGAGATGATTTTGGAGTGAATATTAATTATTTGAAGTCTTAGAGATCAAAGGAAAAAGCTTGAGATACCATCCTAGGCAAACCATCAAACTCATATGCATTGCTGCAAATTTATTTATATATATTGAGAACAACAAACCCCAGTTCAGTAATTGATCTGGAGACACAAGAACATGGATGTTTTCTATATGTTTTTATAGCTTTGGATGCATTCATAAAAGGCTAGAAATAATGTGTTCCAGCTATTGATGGAACCATTTTGAAAGTAGCCTATGGAGGAACACTAATAATAGCATCAACTCAAGATGCAGCCGGTAAGATTTTCCCCTTTGCTTTTTGTGTGGTTGATTCTGAGAATAATGTATCTTGGTAATGGTTTTTTAGAAAATTTAGAGATATATATGGCACAAGACCAAGATTGTGCATGGTGTCTAATAGGCATGAAAGCATTGACAGAGCAACAAAAATTATGTATCTAGATGCTAACCACCATCTATGTGTGTACCGTTTATTTAACAACCTAAAGGCCAAATTCAAAAAGAACGCACACAAAATTAAGGAATTATTCTTTACAACAGCTCAATCATGCACTCTACAAGAT
>CANXYI011464483.1:0-12345 GCA_948208565.1 Hura crepitans | reverse complement strand
ACTAGTATTTAGCTCTACTAGACTTATCTAACTCTTCTCTATTAAATAATTTAACCCCATTCTTGATCAGTCTCTCTATATAAGTCCTCTAAAATGCTAATTGTTTTTACGGCACTCGAGGTGGAACAACTTATGCATTAGTAGCATTTGCAGCAGCCACAGCAGCTACTGTCGCTTGCCTGACAAAATCTAGCATCATCTATAACCAAACAGGTGGACCTTGCTATCCAGGAATAACATGTCTAGCATCACTAGGGGTCATATACTCTGGTTATGCCTCCCCTTATCCAAAAGTAAAAGGAGCATGACATTCTACCCCTTATTCCTCATTAGGCATAGCGCTACTACTCATATCCCATACCTAAAGGCAAGAGAAATAGATTATAAGCTAAATATGTAATAGTATTTGATGTAAATGTATTGTGACTCCTAAAGTGCTCTTGTGTAACCCATAAGTCTAAAAGAAACCCCAATTAGATGCTCTAATACCACTAAGTGCAGCGCCCTTCACCTAATCTGTACATTATACCCGAATGGGCGACGTACCCATGCAAAATGATATCCAGTTTTGTTATCCAAAATCACTTAAAATTTAAAACTTTTATATAAGAAAACATTTCTTGACTTGAAAATGAAATAAAACATCAAAAACCTTTTAGCACATAAATCAAGGTAAATATTAGGGTCATCATGTCGAAAATTTGACAACATAACAGCTGTACTAGGACACTTTCCCAAATTTTTACCTGCTTAAAAACACTTCTATATAATCAATAAACTCATCTCTAACTATAATGGGTCCTCCTAACCCTTCAAACACTACATAAAACACAATGAGCCTCAAGCTCTCCATAGCCAACATTCTCACATACAAACTCATATATCATCACACAATATGCGAGAAGGAAAAAAATGAAATCAATAGTTATAATATTTGAGTACAAAAACCCACTGCAAAATATAAATTAGACCCAATCCCTTTAAGATCATAAAAGCATACTGACTATTAACCATTACATTTATATCACATAACTATTACAAAAGGAGTACAAAAATACCTATGCAAGGATTATCTTCATGTCTCTTGATACATAGAAGCTTTAGCTCTAATCTGCTGCCCTGTTACCTACGCATCGTAAACAAGCAATGCGCTAAGCTTTTGCTTAGTGGTGTAATCACTTTAACTTGTAAAAGGTTAGTTTTAATGTGCCATATACACAACACAAGCCATATTCGGTTTTAAAATCACAAACATGCATATTAGGTGTCTTATATGGAAACATGCACATTTCATGCAATACTCATGCCTTTAAATATCCAATATGCCAAAAATCACACATATCATGTAATAATCATTTATAGGCCATAAAGCACAACATATTTTAAATTATCATCATAACACTTGTAAGAAACCATACTGTAGTCATATATTGCAAAGAATAATAACATACATATTTTCGGGTCATAATTGCCCTTATGCACACATAAACTTATATATTCACACTATAGTTGTCAATATTAATGTTTTAAGTCATATTAGCATAAAATAACCATTTAAAGCCATACTAATGATAATAAACACATTTAGATACCTTAAGACCAATTTTGAGTCATTCGGCCTCACTATGCACATATGCCACAAATTAGTGTCATTTAACATATAATCTCAATTTATGCATTTTTAAGCCATTTTAATTGTTTAACTTATGCCCATATTAATAAGACAACTAACCAAGACTGGATAACAAAATTACCTATGCTTGAAGCACTCATACCTATAGGTACGTATACTTAGGGCCGAAGGCTCTCACATCCATAGATGTGTATCACTTAGTCCCGAAGGCTCTCGCATCTGCAAATGCATAACACTTAGGCTTAAAGGCTCTCATACCCTTTAGGTATATAAATCTTAGGCCTGAAGGCTCTCATGCCTATTGGCATGTAATCTTAGGCCTGAAGGCTCTCACGTCTTCAGATGCATAATTAAAATTAGGCCTGAAGGCTCTCATGCCCGTTGGCATATAAATCATTGACCCATAGTTCTCATACCTAAAGGTATGCTAGCAGCCACTACAATCCTAGTTGACTAGTTAATCTATCCAAACTAGGTTGTCTAACTATATAGGCATCATTAAACATATCATTATATGTCAAATTAACTAATTTCACTTTTTATATTATTATATTACTTAAAAACACCATTTGGTCACATTGCACCTTTGCATGGCCTAAACACATACACTTGGCCAACTTAGGCCTATTAATGTCTTTTACACCCGTAGGATTCATTTCTGAGGTGTAATGGTGTAGAAACACACAACATATCAATATGTCCCATAAAAACACAAATATCAACTCAAACAACCATTTTATGGCATTTTCCAATATTCGTATTCAAATGGTCACCCATTACCTCTTCATGCATTTATAACACATATATATCAATTATATGTCAAAAATCCATTTTTTAGCATATTACCACATTGCATTCATGCACATACGATCCTTTCAAATCGACAAGAATATGCACACACACATTATCGCACTTATCAGTTTAAGTAGGCATAATGTTGTAAATTTGTATATCAAGTCATTCCATGGCAATATACCACACTTTACATCCATCATACATGTTTTAATCATACAATTACCATACACATGCATTTCTAGGCATACAGCACACAACATGGCATAATCAATTTTTAACTCGCATAATGCATTAATAAACTCCATATCAACATTCTTACAAATTTCATCACTCATAACCACTCTAAACCATCTCAAATCATGCATTTATCATTCCATTCATCATAAATTATAATTATATCATTTATTGTATTTTTATGCATTTAATACCATTTATTACTAATATGGACATAAAGTAATTAATACATTAAATGCAAATTTGTGGCAAATTAAAGTGATTACACATACCTAATAAGGTTGTATAGGACACTTGAAGTTGGCTTAGGCCTTCTCTTTGCCTCAGGAGGCTCGGGTTGTCATTTCGCCTACGAATATGAAAGGGTACAAAAATCAAAAATTAATATAAAATAATATAAACATCAAAAAAATATTTCGAGCCTGTATATGTGCTCTACAATAGCCAAGGAACTCGTGAAAAATAAAATTTGTGAAAAAGAAAAAACCCGAGAGTCAGGAGGTTACTACTCACCTCAGGATTCTTATCAATTTTTCTCCAAAAATACTCCGTTGTTCCTGAATATTTTGGTGTCCATAGACTCATCTTGGGACACTCTTCAATTCAAGTATAAGCTCACAGAGTGTGTTGGCTTGAGGAAAAGGAAATCAAAAAAGAAAGGGAGAGGACAAAGGGGGTGAAAATTTGGGTGTATAAAGGAGAATGATGGTGAGTTTGGTATAAATGGGTGGAGTGAAAAACTTCTCATGTTTATACTTTCAAACAAAATAATTTTTCTTTCCTTCGAAAAATTATTATAACCGATAGGAATATCGATTTTTCCATATTTCTATCCATAAAATTCCATTAATCTAAGCCCTGAATCCTCCCAAAATCGCAAGCCCAAATTATGATAATAACCTAAAAAATTAATACATTATATGTCCCGAAAATTAGGTAAAAATAGTTCCCAAACTCAAAAAAGTCTGATTCCAAAGCCACTAAACTATTCAAAATATTTGAGTATCAGGTTATAACATTTTTGAATTATTTTGAGCAACTTTTTATTTCTTTTATGGTTCAGCTTTGCCTACGGCACTATTCATAAGGCACTACCATAAAATCTTAATTAGTGTTTTTAACCATCCGAATGACTTCATATTAGCTTCAAAGTTTGCCTAAAATTCTCTTGTAATTAATACTCTATGTCGGTATGCTTAGTGTGACTCAAGTTTTGGGAGGCACTATTCATCCCGGGAAGTACTATTCACGAGAGTTAAGATTTTAGGGTCATTACAACCTATACATGTGAGCTAGTTTTTAAACTATAAAGAAAGAATTAACCATTATAATAGACTGATAAATGTCAAAAGGAAATTGAGAAAAATTAAAGCCTATTTGTTGTTACCTCCTATTCTAAGGCCATTGTAATCAAAGCAATCCCTTATATTATATTTTATGATAGAAATGGAATTCGTGAGGAAAATGCTAGCATAAAAAAGTGAAAATAGAGTAAAAAATGCAGTATATTACCTTAGTATGAAATATTTGTCATACAAAGTTAAATAGCATAAGGTAGAAAAAAACATGCATTCCTATGGTTTGGGCAATTAAAAGTTGTTAGTCCTATAAAGTGGCTGTTGTTACAAGGTTAGACACATTAAAATAGCTATACTTGGTACCTTCACTCCTAAGCAAATTAGCAAAATTGATCGTGATTTTGCATAAACATGAGATAGAATATATTACTAAGAAAATAATAATAGGAAAAGTCATATCTAAATTCCTAACTCAATAACACATTATAGATTATTCAAAATGGAAGATAGAGTTTTTAGACAAACATTTAGAGGCAATTAACAAACAAGGATGGCAAGTGTACTTTGATGGGGTAGTTAACCAAGGTGGGATTGGAAATAGTGTAATCATGTTTTCGCTTGAGAGAGACCTATTCCAGTAGCAAGAAGGCTTATGTTTAAGGTAAATACCAATATGGCTGAATATAGGTCATGCTCATTCAATTTAGAATCCCTTGTGTCCTTAAGAGTAAAAGATGTAAAAGTATAAGGAGATTTAATGCTTGTACCTCATTAAGTAGAAAGGAAGTGGGAAATAAAGAAAGAGAAACTAAGACCCTACATTAATATAGTTAATATAATAAGAAATAAGTTTATCTCTATTTAGTTCTGCTTTATTCTTTAGGAAGAAAATCAAATGGTAAATGCATTAGCAAGCTTAATGAGTGTGTGGGAATATAAAGGTAAATCCAATTCACAACCTTTAATTGTAACTTTTTCCTCTTTGCCATTCTACGAGCAAAAAGAGGTATAAATCTCTAAAATAAGTTAGGTTACAAGTAATCATCTATGGTACTATGGCATAGAAAATAAGGATGGCGAATTGGCTAATAGGATTTGTCTCAAAGACAAACTATCATTGATATGTATAGCCTCTCAATTTTAATATTTCATTAGTTAACTTTACAAAAAAAATTGAATAGATTACACTTTAGATGTCTAACTAAAGAAATAGCCAAAGAGGTCATAGTAGAAATACATGTTGGAACTTGTGCCCCACACATAAATAGTGTAGCCTTAGCAAAGAAAATACTAAGACAAAGGTATCACTGGAGCACCATGGAATCTTATTACTTTAATTTTCTTAGGAAATGTCATAATTGTCAAATTGTACAACCTAAAGCACATACTCCTAACAAAAATCCATAATTTATCATCGTCATGATTTTTTCAACTTGGGGAATAGACATAATGGTAGAAGTAAGGCCTAATTCAAATGGGTATAGATTTATCATGGTGTTTATAGACTAATTCTCTAAATGGGTTAAAGCTCGGTCCTCTATCTAGCTAGGTCAAAACAAATGAGGAAGTTTATTGAAAACTAAAATAGCTATAGATATAGGGTACCTCACCATATAGAAATTAAAAATATTGTCTAATTCTAAGGGGAAACTGAAAGTCTATTCGAGAAGTATGGAATTCAAAACCATAAGTCATCCTTATATAAGCCTTAAGCCAAATAAGTAGTGGAAGCAAAAAATAAAACTATAAAGAAAGTATTGGCTAAATTAATAGAGAACTACAAAGACTGGGAGGAAAAGTTATCTTTCACTTTATGGTAATACAAAACCATTATTAAAACATTAATAAGAGTGAGGTCTTATTCATTAATGTATGGGATAAAAGTTATGTTGTTAGTATAATTAAAGATTGAGTCCATACAAGTTCCCTTTGAGACTAATAACTTAGGAGTAGAGTAGGCAAGAAATCAGTATGAAGAGTTATCCTTATCAGATAAGAAAAGACTAAGAGCCTTAAACTATAATCAACTTTATCAAAAGAGAATGACAAGGGTTTTCAATAAATGAGTTAAAACTTATAAGATTAAAGAAGGAGATCTAGTCCTAAAGTAGATAAAGCCAAATCTATAAAACCCAAGGGGCAAATTCAAACCTAACTAGGAAGGGCCATTCACGATGAAGCACCTTGTAAAGAATGGCAATGCAAAGCTATCTAACATTAAGGGTAGTGAATTTCAAAAGCTGATGAATATAGATCACTTGAAGAAATATTTCATTTAAGGCTTGTGCTAGTAATAAAAAAATAAAATTTTGTACCATATTGATAAAGGTTATATTATTGATGTTTATTTTGATGTTTGTTATACAGAATTAGTGTTATTTAGAATAAAATAGTTTAAATTAGGAGGCAAAGTTAGATTTTCTCTCTCTTAAAAGTCTCTTTTATGATTAATAATGGTTGGTTATGCAAGCATAAAAATGTTTAAAGAAATAATAAACTCATTATTATTTTGGGAAGCTATGTAAGAATAATGAAAAAGAAATTCCACTACTATTGAAATCAAAATCGAACTATCAACTATACTAATCTAAAAAATAAAAGGAAAATCTAAATAAGTCTAATGATTGTGTTCTAAGCTCAAGCTACACCAAAACAATCAATCATAAAATTTTAACCTCTTATTCTAGCAATTTACCTAAGATTTATTTGCACTAGAGATAGTCAATATTTTAGCCTCATTTTCCTCATCCACATTTACTGTATTTTAGACTAGTTGTATGGGCCATATTCTTATGATCTCACATCTAAGCTCAAGATCCCAAAAGCCACTCATCATGTAAATAGGTCACTAGGAACTTGGATGTGTTAATACTATCCAAACTAGTGCCCTAAGTGGGAAGGTGTATACTAGCTAACTTTTTTAAAACCTTGTAAGACTATGGAATTCACAAAAAAGGAAAATTCACATAAGCCAGTCTCCACCAAAGATATGTAAATCAAATGGCTTTATTTGTAAGCCCCTCTATGAATTAGGCCTAATCCCTAATCCCATTACATGTGTTGTGAATGTCTCTATATGAGTAAAGTGTAAGTTGATATCCCTATAAGCTCTCCTCAGGAAGAAATATCATCAACTCCTTTTGAAGCCATAATTGGAGAAGTAACAAGCTACTAGTAAAATAAAAAGTAAGATTGTGACATACCTTGTCCAAAGCTAATAAGGTTTCAGCCAAAATAAAAAGGACCAATTTGGGGCCTCAATGTAAATGATGCAAAAAGTCTATTACTAAAAACTCACATTTGCTAAAGGGGCTAACCAGTAGAAATTAACAAATAAGGCAGTAGGAAATAATCTTCACTCTCCTTATGTTGGGGTGATCATTCAAGAAAAAAAGCTTCTTTAGGTCTATTTGGCAATTTTGAGTCAACATAAAGAAATATTGGGGCTAATCCAATTCAAATATAGGCATTATTTAAAATGGATATGATATATGAGAATTGGGAACAATTAACAAATGATCACAAAGGTAAAAGAACCCTAAGATAGCTTTCAATTCCATAATCTAGGGTCAAAGCTCTTATGACCAAAGCGAAAGACATGATTCTTAACATCCCAAAAAATAAGTAGCAATCTTTAGGGTAGGCATGTTCAATATGATTAGAGCCAAATATCTCATACTTGCAAGTTCCATAGGTTTTAGGTTTTTCTATTCCTTATTGAACAAGTTGCTAATGAAAGGGAAGAATATATTATGAAAATTAGAAGACATAATAAGAAGTGCTTGATTTATGAGAATGAATATTAATTATGGGTTAAGATATAACAATAAGAGTGAAAACAAGGTTTATATAGCCTTCTAGATGAGAAATACCTAGTAAATTTTGGATTAAAAACTAAAGTTCTAGAAACCAAATCAGAATAGAATTTGCTGACTTATCATGCAATAGGTCCTTATCAAATTCGAAACCATCACATGAAAGTTTAAACCACTGCATAAGGGTTTATATACCATCATGTGATGGTATTTTTCTATAGAATGTTCAACCTTCAATGCCATTATATTGAAAAAATGGTCTAATATATACAAGAGTGTTGTTCATATGTTCAAAAAAAGGAAAAAAAAAGCACTAATAAGAAAAAGGGAAAATACTAAGCATTAGTAAAAGAGAAATCCTTTTGAGACTAGGTAACTGTGATTAAGGAATCTCCCTTTGAGATAGAAGCAGCATGAACCGAGCTTATCACCTTCTCAAGATCAACCTCTAACTCATTCAATCTCTGCTACCAAGCCTTTAGCTTTTCCCCTAGTCATCATGCAACTATCTCTTTTTTACAATCCATCTCTCGAGGCAAGCAATTATCTACCTTTATCCTTAAAAAAATCCTAAAAGGAAAGAATAGATTGAAAGCACATTGTAACTATACTTTATATTGTTAAAACTTGCATCGCATGCATACATATAAAGTAAGATTACATACACTAGCTTCGTAGGTCTATGTCATTAGCCCACTTTTTAAGCCAAGAATGAGTCTATCAACAGAATATAAATACTCCCGCGAACACTACAAAATAAGAAAAAAAAAGTTAGGCTTACTTTTAGAAGAATTTGATAAAGAAATAGAAAGATTTACCATGATAGTAGTCATGGGAATGAATGGAATGCTCAATAGGGAACCTCTACTGTACCTCTACATGAGGCCCGCTCATGGTCATAAAAGTTGAAGCAAGGATTAGGTCTCACATACTAGTCACCTAATACTCTAGTAGATGCAGTAGGACTAGCTAAAGGCTAAGAAAAAGTGTTCTCATGAGTAGAAGGGGTAGCAAGCTAAAAATTTCAAATACAAGTTATAAGAAAAGAAAAAAAAAAGAAACAACTAAGAGACAAGCAAAAGCCTAAAAAAGCATGCGAGCTTTCTTAATAATAAGCTTTTAACAAAGGTAAGATAACTAGCTCGATGGTCCATGAGTGACTCAACTCGAATATCAGTCCTCTGCTACTCAACAAAATTAATAAGAAGAATTAAGACATTCAAGCAAGACTCAATCGATTCCTCAAGGATTGGCCTACAATGGACGGCCCTCTACTACTAAAGAACTCTTTCTCTAAAGTACTAGCATTGAAATGATAGACCTCTAATAGATATCTTTACTTTATGTGAGGGAGTGAGGGTCTCATCACAGGGCTCCACTTATTGATTTATAAATCCCATTAGCGCTTGCAAACTTGGAATGACAAGAGTTAACCATTAAAGACCACAAAGATAAAAGAGAAAAGAAAAACAAACCAAGATTCAAAAATTACCATGTTATGCTTTAAATCATTAATGAAGGTTAATAAGATTGGACCTCATGCTCCTGACCAACAATAAAAGAGTTGCACCTCAATAGTGCCAAGAACTTATTATAGGGAATAATAGCAATTATAGGATGAGGTACAATGCCCTTTTCATAGGCCCAGACCTATAAAAAGCAAAAAGACAAAATAAGAAAAAGAACTAGGTAAAATAAATGAAGAAGAGCAAAAGAAGAAAGAGTTTTACATCAAGAACCATCACAAACTCAATTGTGTTCTCACTATGCCTCTACAACATTTATCCAAACCCATAGACTGCATGCCTAAAGCTAGAGATCCTTAGTCTTAGGTAGAAATGGCATATAATCTCTTAATGCTAGTAAGAGAGGACTCTCAATGGTACTCTCAATATTTGCAAATAATGTACACCTAAGCAACATGACTTTTAATCTAGTTTTCAGTCCATAAGAGCCACTTTTGTCACACCTCAACTTTCAATCTAGTTTTTTGTGAGGATAGAATTGGAATTTGATGAAATAGTGGGGAATTAAAGGGATGGATGGGTTGTGTAGAGTCAGTTGGTGTGAACTACAGAGCAAAAAATGATCAAAGGGTAAAATGAGAAATTCACTATTCATGGTTAAAAAGAGGAGAGAGATGTGTGGGAGTAATAAGGAAGTGACATGTGGACTAGTAATAATGAGAAAATGTGAGAAAAATGAAGTTTGAAAGTAGGCCTCGGTGAATAATGCCACTCAAGCTGTGAATAGTATCCTCGGGCCAAATGGAGCTAACCTAACCAAAAATTTTTATTTATTATAACATGCATTATGGTGAAATTTGATAAGCATTTGAGGTCATGTAGGGGGTTAAAAGTCAAAATTAAAATTTGAATTTACAATCTACAGCAGACAATAAATTGCATAGAGCTGAAATGGAAAAATTTAGATAAGTGCTCAAAAAATTCTATAAGTGGCACGTTCTGATGGTAAAAAATTAAAGGAATCTAAAAATTAAAGTTTTAGAATTTTCTAAAGATGGAAATTATAAGAAAAAAATTAATGAAATAAACTCATATCAAATGTTTACATATGTACAGCAAATGACAAAAAATTATGTAAGGAGCATTTTGAGCCCTTAGATTAAGTGGAGATATGGAGAAATCAAGGTCATCCAAGTGGAAAAGTGGAATTATTGACTTGACAATAAGCAAATGATTTTTTTACTTAATTACACATTGATTTATCTTAACCATCCATATGTAAGTCACACCCCGACTTCTGGTCCGGTATTTATGAGGATTGAATTGGAATTTGAAGAAATAGTGGAGAATAAAATGGATGTACAAATCATGTAAAGTCAGTTGGTGTAAACTACGGAGCAAAAAATGACTAAAGGGTAAAATGGTAATTTCATGAAAAAGACAAGGGCAAAGTGGGAAATCCACTATTCATGGTTAGAAATAGTAGAGAGATGCATGGAAGTAATAAGAAAATGATATGTGGCCCAGTAATGATGAAAAATTTGAGAAAAACAAAGTTTGAAAGTGGGCCCCGGTGAATAATGCCACCCGAGACATGGATAATGTCCCCGAGTCAAATGGAGCTAACCCAACCAAATATTTTTATTTATTATAAGATGTATTGTGGTGAAATTTGAGAATCATTTGAGATCATATAAAAGGTTAAAAGTTGAAAATGAAATCAGAATTTACGGTTTACAATAGACAGTAAATTACTTAGTGCTAAATGGAAAAATTGATAAATGTGCTCAAAAAATTCTGAAAGTGGCACATTTTGATGGTAAAATATTATGAAGAATCAAAAATCACCATGTTGGAATCTTTTGAAGATGGGAATTATGAGAAAAAAAATTAATGAAATAAACTCAAATTAAATGTGTACATATGTAAGAAAAATGACAAATAATTATGTAAGGAGCATTTTGAGCCCTTAGACCAAGTGGAAATATGAAGAAATTATAGCCATTGAAGTGGAAAGGTGGAATTATTGGCATGGAAATGAGTAAATGATTTTTTTAGTTAATTACACAAGGATTAATCTTAACCATTCATGAGTAAATGTTCACTTTTGATCCTAGCCATCAATTCCATCTATAAAAGGTCAAATAATAAAAAATTATTCACTTTTGTTTCAGCCAAGACCAACCCTCCTAACCCCTTCATGATTGAAATTCGTCCTCCCCATTTCTCCATCATTACCACACTTTAATTTTACCAAATAATCACTCAATAATACACAAAAATAGTCACTCTTTTAGCCTAATATCTTTGCCCCTCTAAATTGGTTAGAAAGAGTTGGAATTTAGAAGATAAAAAGAGATAGAAGATAGGTAATTTTGTAACACTAAAGTGGGTAAGTTAATCTCAAACCAAATATTTTTTATGAGATTATGTGAAGGGTAGGATATATTATGGAATTTTATAATAAAGCTTTGTATGTAATCATATTTTTGATGATTTTATATGAGAAAATCCATGATGGAATTGGTGAAGGATGGAAAGAATGGTGATGTGGTGAGCTTAAAGATGTGAAAATAAAGCTTAAATGGACTAAAGCTTGAGAGGTACATATATTCTAAACTATGGTTCACATGTGTTTGTGGTATATACATGAAACATGATGGGAGAATGTTGCTTTGGATAAATGAATTCTATGGATGGAAATATTATGAGATTCATGTTAGGATGTTTAGAAGTACGAAAAATAAGGAAAAAGAGAAGAGAAATTTAATTGCCATGAATTTGCATTAACTAGGGAATTTTGAAGAATTTTGTACATGAAGAATATTGGGTTTGAATAATTAAATATCATAAGATTTAGAGTTTGGAAGCATAATTAGGACTTAAGAGAATTATGTTAGAGTGGATGGAATATTGAAATAGAATAATTAAGACAAAAGAGTAAATATGATCAAAATTGATATTAAGTAATATTAGTTATTTTGTAGTTAATTAAATATAAGTAAATTATAATAATAGATAAAAAAAATTTGATGTAGGAAAATGAATAACTAAAATAAATACTTAGGACTTAGATACATGAGAATTCAAATTGTATATAAATA
>CANXYI011464473.1:0-16096 GCA_948208565.1 Hura crepitans | reverse complement strand
CTACTATAGGAATCTAACTTGCTTCTGAAGTTTCCTTTGTGGTGTCAACCATATAAGCAAGATAAGCTTCACAACCCTTCTGCATCATCCTTTTAGCCACTATTGCTGATACGACATTAGCCATGCAATCCAATCTTTCACTCAACATGATCACTTCTAACCCATCACTAGCTTGTAACATGATCCTCTTCTTCTTGCAATCTACCATGGCATGATACTTGGATAACCAGTCAATGCTTAAGATAAGATCAAACTTATTGAATAGCAATTCAATAAGATCTACAAAGAAAACTTATCCTTGTACTAATAATGGATAGTCTCTATATAATTTACTCATTATAACATGTTGTCCTATTGGATTGCTAACCATCATATCAAAGCCAAGGTAATCTAGGACTAACCCTCAATCTAAAACCTGTGCAGTGCAGATATAAGAATGTGTTAACCCTAGGTCAGTCAATGCTAAAGTAGGTAAATCAAAGATATGAAATGTACCCATAATAACATCAGTGGCCTCTGCCTCTTCTATGGCTCGTATGGAGTACTGCCTCATCAGAGCTCTACTCTCTGACTTATCCTTCTAACTAGCCCTAACTTTACTTCCTGAATCTCTCCTATCTTGCTTCTGTGCAGGAACATAAGGCTTCACTAAGCAATCCTTTTGAAAATGATCTCTAGAGCCACAACCCCAACAAGATCCTAGTATAAGCCTCCAACATACTCGTAGATGTATCCTGTGGTAAGTCTCACATATAAGCATCATAGCATTACCTACTGTAAACCTACGAGCACCTAAATTCTAAGTCTGGGCTCAGGTCTATGATTTGAAAACATTTCTTAACCTCTATGATTGGTCTGACTGCTTGCCCTGATAATGCTTAGACTGACCCCTCTTATGCTTCTTCTTAGATACATACCTAGAACTACCTTGCCCATGCCCATGTGATCTCTTTTTAAAGCTATCTCACTTCTGCTTCATCTCATTCACCATCTCTATGGTGTGACAAGCCACTACCAAAGCTGCAAAATCTTGGATCTTTATAATAGTGATCTATTACATGATTTCAAAGTTTAACCCCTTCTCAAACTTTTTACAGTGATCCTCTTTTGTGGCAACCACTGCCTTCGCATATCGGCTTAGACGACCAAACTCTTTCTCATATTTAGATATCATTATGTGCCTCTATTTGAGATCTAAAAACTCTTAGTACTTTTGGTCTAAGTAATGCTCAGAGGCATACTTCTCCTTGAATTCCTTCAAAAAGAAATCCTAGGTGATGTCTGTAACTACTTTATGCTCAGTGATAACTTTCCACCATTTCAATTCTTCTTAAACATCATTAAAGTGGCACATGCAGCATACTCATCTTATGGGCATCTCAACTGCTACATAATGTGAACTATCTAGTCCAACCAGTACTCGACTCTACTGGACTTATCTGATTCTTCTCCCTTGAAGAACTCAGCCCCATTTTTAATTAATCTCTTCATATATGTTCTCTGAAATGCCGGTTATTCTTATGGCACCAGAGGAGGAATAAACTATGCATTAGCTATAGTAGTAGCAGCTATCACAGTAACCGCTATCACTTGCTTAATCAACTCTAGCATCGTCTATAACTATGCTGGTAGACCTTGCTATCTAGATACAGCATGTCCAACATCACTAAGGGTCACATACTCAGGTTATGCATCTCTTTGTCCTAAAGTGGTAGGAGCATGACTTTCTACCCCTTCTTCCTCCATTGGCATAGCTACTACTCATGTCCCATACCTAAAGGTAAGAGGAATAAATTATGAGCCAAATATGTAATAGTATTTGATGTAAATGTATTATGACTCCTAATGTGCTCTTATGTAACCCATGGGTCCAAATGAAACCCTAACTGGAGCTCTAATACCACTAAGTGTGTCACCCTTTGCTCAATCCGTACATCAGACCCGAACAAAGGATGCACACACATAAAATGATATCTAGTTCCATTATCTAAAATCACATAAAATTTAAAACTTTTACATAAGAAAACATTCATTGACTTGGAAATGCACTAAAACATTGAAAACCTTTTTGGCAAGTAAATCAAGGTAAACATTAGGATTATTGTGTCAAAAATTTGACAACATAATAACTATACCAGGACACTTTTCTAAATTTTTACCTATATAAAAACACATCTATACGTCACAACATGCATCACCAACTTACATAGGTCCTCCTGATCCTCTAAATCACATTAAAATCACATTGAGCCTCAGGCTATCGCAATTAACATTCTCACATGCAACTCATCAATCATTACACACAACATGTAAGAAATAGGAAGTAAAATCCACAGTTAAAATATTTAATACAAAACCCTACTATAAAATGCAGATTAGACCCAATCCCTCCGGGATCACAAAAGCACACTAACTATAACTATTACTTTTACATCATAACTACTATTACAAAAAAAGATTACAAAAATACCCTCACAAGGGTTATCTTCATGTCTCCTATTCAAAAGCTTTCTCTCTAATCTGTTGCCTTGTTACCTACACATCACAAATATGTAATGCGCTAATCTTTTGCTTATTATTGTAATCACTTTAACTTGTAAAAAGGCATATGATAGCATATTATATATGTTCACAAACAATTCAAGTTTTAAAGAATCACAACTTGCATTTTTCATAAATTATATGCAATACAAACCATTTCAAGGTTAACATCATAAAAATGCAATTTCAGTGACTTATATGCTACAAGAGTCATCTTATGATTTTAGAATCATATTCATGTATATTTTGTGTCTTATATGCTAACATGCACATTACAAGTATAAATAATGCATTTGGTGACACATTTATTGAGGCATTACTAAAACATCAATTAACCACCATTTAATGGAAATAATGCATCACATACATAAAGTCATGATCATTAAGCATCAAATATGCCAAAATCACAACTATCATGAAATAACCATTTTTAAACCATAAGACATAGTAAAAGTCATACCGTATCACAACAGTTAGAAAAATGCCATACCGAACTCATATATCACAAAGAGTGGTAACATACCTATTTTTTGGTCATAAGTGCCATTATGTACCTTATAACTATCCATATTAGTACTTTGAGATATATACACACGTAATTGCCATAAATAATCATACAAGTGATAATCAACACATTTAAGCATCTTAAGACCAATTTTGAGTCATTTAATCATATTATGTCTATAAGTCACATAATATTGCCATTTTAACATATAAACTCGATTTATGCCTTTTTAAGCCATTTTAATCATTTAACCAATGCCTATATCCATAAGACAACTAAACAAGACTGGATAATAGAATTACTTAGGCTCGAAGGCTCTCTAGATTCAAAGATGTGTAACTTAGGCCCGAAGGGTCTCCACACCTATAAGTGTGTAACTTAGGCTTGAAGGCTCTCATACCACATAAGTAAAAAAAACTTAGGCTTAAAGGATCTTATGTATATTAACAAGTAAATCTTAGGCTCAAAGGCTCTCTTGCTCATCGGCATGTAAATCAATAACCTGAAGGTCTCATACTCGAAGGTATGCTAGCAGCTGCTACAATCCTAAGTGACCGGTTAACCTATCCAAACTAGATTGTCTAACTATATAGGCATCATTAAACATGTTATTATATGTCAATTTACCTAATTTCACATTTCATTTTATTATATTATCATAGAAATCATCATTGGCCGTAATGCACCATTGCATGGCCTACACATGTACAATTGGCCAACTTAGGCCTATTGATGTCTATTACACCTGTAGGATCCATTTTTTGAGGTATAATGGCATTAGGATACATAAATATTAATGCAATGTCCATTTCATGGCATTTTCCATATTTACCTTCAATTTATCCTATCATGCCTCATCATGCATGTATCTTGCATACATATCCATTATGTGTCAAAAATCCATTTTAAGCATAGTAACATATTACATTCATGCACACACGACATTTTCACGTCGACAAAAACATATGTGCACACATTTCACACTTAATGATTTAAAAATGGCAATATGCCACACATAAGCGTAACAAGTTATTTCATGGCATTCTAGCACACATAAATCCATTATACATGTTTCAAATCGTAAACTAATTAGACACATGCATTTCTAGGCATACACACACCATATGGCATTTTTGGTGTTTGCATCACATAATGCTCTAATAAGTATAGTGCCAACATACTTGAAATTTCATCACATATAGTCACCCAAATTATCATATATAATGCAATTATCATGTCATAAGTCACAAATAATTTTTATAACATTTATTTGAATTTTTAAGAATTTATTACCATTTATTTCAATTATGACATAAATTACATAATGCCTCAGTGGATTAATTGAGCCAAATTGAAGTGATTACACATACTGATTAAGGTCATACGGGACCCTCAGAGTCGGCTTAAACCTTCTCTTTGCCTCGAGTGGCTAGGGTTGTTATTTCACCTATAAATACAAAAGGATATGAACTTTAATAAATAATATAAAATAATTGAAAAGTTAAAAAAATATTCTAAGCCTAGATGCATGCTCTACAACATCCTAAGAACTCATGAAAAATAAAATTTGAGAAAAAAGAAAACTCAAGAGAGAGAAAGTTACTATTTACCTTAATTTTCTTTTTAGATTTTCTCCCAAAATACTCTACCATTCTGAATGATTGTGGTGTCTATAGACTTATTCTGAATGCTCATTATTTTGGATGTAACCTTGTACCATAGGTCCCTCTGAAGAGAGAGAAATCACAAAGAAAGAGAGAGGGAGAGAAGTGGGCATAAAATGGAGACTTGGGGGTAGAGGATGGGGATGTTGTATACATATGGAGAGAGAGGAAAAATGCCCTTTATATACTTTTCAAAAATAATGTTTTTCTTTGCTTCGACAAATTATTATATCCGATAAAAAAAGTCAATTTTCCTCTATTCCTATCCCCAAAATTCCATAAATTCAAGTCTTAAATCCTTTCAAAATCTCGTGCCCAAATTTCAACAATAACCTAAAAAATTAATATATTTTCTATCCCAAAAATTAGGTAAAAATAGTTTTCAAACTCAAAAAATTCTAATTCCAAAATCATTGGACAATTCAGAATATTTGAGTATCAGGTTGTAATATTTTTCGATTATTTTTAGCAACTTTTAATTTATTTTATGGTTCAATTTTGCCTGCAGCACTATTCACAAGACACTACCGTAAAATCTTAATTAGCATTTTTAACCATCCGAACGACTTTGGATTGGCTTTAAACTTTGCCCAAAATTCTCTTGTAATTAATACTTCCTGTCGATACACTTAGTGCGACTCAAGTCTCGAGAAGCACTATTCATCTTAGGAAGTACTATACGTGAGAGTTGAATTTTCAAGTCGTTATAGAAGAAGTCATCTTTAACCCCTAAGAAACCCTAGGAGCAAATGCCATTCCTAGTAATTTTCCCCTCAATTTTCACTTCAAACCCACCTCTAAACACCACCAAATCTTACATATTTTATATGGATTAAAGTCTCCATGATCTCTGAATCTCAAATCTAGCCTTGAAATCAGCTAAAAAACTTTTAGAAGATTAGTGTTATAAGGTGAATAGTGACCTTGTTAAGTGTAATTGCTTATTTTCTAGTTTTTATTTTAGGTTTATGTAGTGCTTAAAATTCTAAGAATTTCCATGTTTATAGATTTTTATTTGGAGATTCCTATGATTTTATTTGGATTTTTAAAGTCAAAGTTCCATAATGTAGGTTCAATAGGAGATCTTGAAGAACAAAGGCAAATAAGGCCTTAGAAATGTGGAAAGGGTGTAGAGATACCCTAGGTATGTGGATTTAAAATAATAAATGCATGCCAACATGTGTTTGTATGTGTACATGCATGAACATGTGTATGGAAGTTTCAGTTTGTGCATGTGTGTACTTGATTTGATGTAATATGCATGCTATGATGTAAATTAGATGTGATAATGATGATATAGATGTGTTTTGGATAGGAAAAGCATGGGTACATGAATGATATATATATGGTCATATGCATGCATATATGTCATGGTATGTGCATATGTGCATGATGTGTGTACATGTTGTATTATGATGTTAATGTAATGTGCAACATAAATGTGTCATGGTATGTTAGAATAAAAATATGGTTATAGCATGATGTGTGGTTATGGTGATGTATGGTCATTATGATGATGGATAATATATATAAATTATGTTAAGAAATGGATAAGGAAAATGTATGTTAAATGTTAATTGACACTTAATTTATGAGGTATAATATGATATGTGAAATTAAGTATGAAAAAGAGATTTGGGTAACATGAGAAAACATGTTTGAAATGGTGATGAAATGAAATGATTATATGTGATTTTTTATGATATGGAAATGGCATAATATATGATGGCATGGGAAGAATGAGAAATGACCAAATGAATAGTAACATTTATGTAAATAACCTATAACTATCTACATAATTGTCTAGTGGAGAAAAATGACTTATAACTGTCCCATAAAAATGAGTAGATGAAATTGACCGATAACTGTGTCTTAATAATATGAAAATAAATAAAATAATTGAACAGTAAATGAATGAAAATAATTAATAGATAGTTGGCCCACTAGTTAGACACCTGTTAGATAGGTTGATCGGTCAATTAGGGATTAGCAATTTTTTAGAGATATTGGTCCTCCTAAGCTTTACCATTATGATTGTGATGGTAGGTGCAACTACTGAGGTCCTAATATTTAGGCCACTACACTAGGCTAGTGCAGCAGCTGAGGTCTATTGATGGCCACTGTATAGATTGATTGGATATATTGATTTTTCCAGTATTGGGAGGTCTACAAACTAATTCCTAGCAACCACCTTTATTACCATAGGCTCTCTAAAAGACCTATCTCGAGAGGATTAAGAAGAAGGGAGCTAAAAATTTTAAGGGTAGAGGTGTGGCAGATGGTGGTGCAGTAAAGTACTAGTTGGATAAAATAATAAAAATCATGCAGTAACTCAAATGTACACCGGAAGAGAAGCTTATCTATACGACTTCCTTATTATAGGAGAAAGCCTTCAAGTGGTGTGAAACTTTGACAAAACACAAGAATGTGGCTAACTTAACATGGGATTACTTCTTAGAGGAGTTCTAAAAGAAGTACATATCTGAGCAACACTTAGATGATTGAAGACAGGAGTTCATGGAAATTAAGCAAGGATATGGTTCAGACAGAATTAGACAAGTGTAAGAGATTTGAGAAGAGGCTAAAAGTAGAGATTAAGGCATACCTAGCTCCTATTAATATTTGAGATTTCTCTGTACTAGTAGCAGCTTGCCATGTGGCAAAGGAGATGCAGAAGGAGACAAAAAAGTTTTACCAAAAGAAGAGATCCTATGGTTAGGGATCAGGTAGTGTAGCCCAGCATATAGATAAAAAGTTCAAGGGGAGTCTATCTAGGACACCACAGTAGAGCCAGAAGCAAGGTCAATCTTAGAGGTAGGGATTAAGAATACAAAGTAAGACAAAATAATAATAGTCTCAGGTTGTTAGTATTCTAGTGACCACATCTTAGAGTAATCAGTGGCCTAAGTGTTAGACTTGTCATAGGAGACATAAGAGGGAATGTTGGAGATCCAGACTGGGAGTCTATTTTAGGTATGGTGCAGTAAGACATTTTACTAAAAACTATTGGAAGTAGTTAGAGGTTAGACAAGGATTTACACTTAGTTCTATAAGAGGTTAGAAAGGGGATCTATAAGAGAAGATAATGGGTACTCAAGGAGTCATGGCTGAAATAGAGTAGAGCTTAAAATGTCTACTAGGCAATATGTTATCAGAGTTAAAAAGGAGGCTGATTCGCTTGATGTGATAATAGATACCTTCCTACTCTTTAATTTTCTCAATTTACCTTTGATTGATCTGAGGGTTACACACTGATATATATGCATTACATAGGCACAAGACCAAGGGTTAGCAATAAAAATCCTTAACATAAAGATAATTGTTAGCAACTTTATAGATTAACATGTAGTTTTGAAAAAGATCTACAAAGAATGTCCCTTGATAGTATAAGGACATCAGTTTTTGGCTAATCTCATTAAGCCACCTTTTGATGAGTTCGACGTGATCTTGGGCATGGATTGGTTGTCCAAGAATCAAGTGGTTATAGACTATGGTCAAAAGTGGATATCTTTTAAGGCTAATGATGGGATAGAGATCATAGTGGTTAGTGATAAGATAGATTTTCTCTCCAATATTATATTAGCTTTTATGGCTAGACAAATGTTGAGAAAGGGTTTCTAGGCTTTCTTGGCACATGTGTATGATATCAATAAGATAGAGCAAGATGATAATGCTATACAAGTGGTGTTAAAGTATGTAGATATTTTTGTTGAAGTGTTACTCAGTTTACCACTATAATGAGAACTCAAGTTCAATATAGAGGTTTTACCTAGCACTGCTTTGGTATCTGTAGATCCATATAGAATGGATTTTATAGAGTTAAAGAAGCTAAAGGTTCAGTTGTAAGAGTTTTTTGAGAAAGGTTTTATAAGGCCGAGTGTATCACCTTAGGGAGCACCTATTTTATTTGTTAAAAAGAATGATAACTCTCTTTAATTATGTATGGACTACCGATAGTTAAACAAGGTGACCAACAAGAACAAGTATCCTTTACCATGGATTGATGATTTTTTTTATTAGCTTATAGGAGCTGGGGTGTTTTCTATGGTTAGTATGAGGTTTAGTTATTACCAATTAAGGGTTAAAGAGGTGGATGTGGCTAAGACTACTTTCAAGATGTGTTATAGCCATTATGAGCTTTTAGTAATGCCATTTAGACATACTAATGCTCCTACAATATTTATAGATCTCATGAATTGAGTGTTCTAACCTTTCTTGGATCAATTTGGGGTGGTCTTCATAGTTGATATTCTAGTATACTTAATGAATAAGGAATAACATTTGCAACACTTATAAATAGTTCTTTAGGTTCTACGAGATGAGAAACTCTATTCCAAACTCAGTAAATTTGAGTTTTGGCTAAGTAAGGTGTCTTTTTTATGACACATATCTTCTATAAAAGCTATTCAAATGGATGTCAGTAAGATACAAGCTATCATGGAATGGAAGCCACCTAAGAAAATAACATAGATCAAGAGTTTCCTAGTTTTTATGGGTTACTACAGATGGTTTGTTAAGGCAATTTCCTTGATTACAACACCTATGTGTCACACCCCTTACTTGGTCGGGTCACCAGCCGATTGCCAAACATGACTAAGGAGTGCTCATATAACATGCTATCTAATCTCAACTTATACAATGTCATTTAAGACATCTCATCATAATTGATTAGCACTTAAAAATATGAGTTTTCAAAAACTTTTTGAAATCGAGTTACACATTCAAAAATGTGGGATCCTTGTGATAAAATTTTAACAGTATATCAGTAGTATCGGGCACTATCCCAAATTTTGAATAGTTACTTGCAATCAATAAAACAATTCTAAAGCATTTTACAATCATTTAGCCATTTTTGTGATCCTTCTTATCACTCTAAAACCATTATCAACAGCAATATAGTCTCAACCTTAGGAAGAGACAACAATCAAGCATAAAATAATTTAAAGCATTTAAAATACATTTGCAAAACCATATACAAGATATAAATACAACACGCTATTGTTTAGACCTAAGACTAATTACGTCCAATATAAGAGTGCACTTTCTATGTCTATACATTTTATAACTTAATTATATACAACAAAATATACCAAAAAGAATGGTTTTCTCTTGCTTGTCTAGATGTCTCAAGGCTTGGGCTCAGTCGTCCTCCCTACATACATATCACAAATAAAATAATGCACTAAGTAAAGTGCTTAGTGTTGTGATTGAAATAACTTTTGCATAACGACATAAACACATATCCATTCTCAATTATGCATGATTGAACTAATCGTACTTATGATAAACATAACATCACTTATCTCATGTATATGCATCATCTAACATAGGGAAATTAACATGCACATTAGGCATATTGTTATATAATACATTACATGTCATTTATCAAGCTATCCATAGGCATAAATAATGCAAATAATGCATACTTAACATCATTCATCATTCAAATTGTAGAAACTATGCAGTGTATGCAAGAGACTATTTTAACTCTTTTTATGTTCATAAGATTTTCTTTATAATGCCCATATCAATGAGAACACAAATCCTATGGATATCAAAATTTGGCAATTGAAGTGAAAAATAGAGGAAGACATGGCTAAAAAATTAAGGGATTATTTTATAATATTTCATTATTTATATGGTATTCAAGTGGCTAGGATTAAGTAGAGAGATTACATATGGATTGTGAGATTAAATCAATGCATAATTTCATTTAAAATATCTAATAATCAATTTTTAAGTCATTAAATCCATTTTTCACTTCAATGACCAAGATCTCATAGACATTATTTCATCTCATGGCTATAAATCCTCCTTACATAAATATCTCATCATATTTATCTCACCATTTTGTCATTGCCCCTATTTAATTTGATTAATTTATTTTCAATATCTCCTATGTTTAGAAAATTCCAACTTTATAATTTTTTGATTCCTTGGAATTTTTTTAGCAATAAGGTGTTTTGGTTTCAAATTTTTTTGAGCTCGTTTTTAAGAATTTTTGTTTAGACATGAATGGTTACTATTCACAGTTGACCATAATTCTAGATTTTTTTTAGCTTTTAACCCATTTATATGACCTCAAATGCTTCTCAAGTTTTGACATAAGTCATCTTATAATTAATACTAATTTATAGTGGGGTTAGCTCTAATTGGGCCTGAGTAGTACTATTCACGACTTTTGTCACTGTTCATCGAGACCCACTCCCGAACCTCATTCTTTTCACATTTTCTTATGATTTCTATGTCATATGTCTATTCATTATCACTTCTACATGTCTCTCTTATTATTTTGGCCACCAAATACAAGTTTCCAATTTTGCCATTCACTTTCTCAAGTATTTCCCATTTTGCCCTTTAGTCAATTTTCACTCCGTTGTTCACACCAACCGACCCTACTCGATTCATACACCTATTTCACTCTCTATTTTTTCCTAATTCCTTTTTTATCATTGTGTAAATCAAACTTAGATTCGGGGTATGATAGAAATAGCTTAAATGGGGAAGAGTTGTAACATCTGAAAAGGGCTAGTTGTTACTTTGTAGTATAGTTGGTTTGAATAAATATGATAGAGGTGTTTATTTACTTGATGAGGGAAAAGTAAATGGACTTAGGTGAAAGTAATGGTTAATATATATTATTAAAGTAAACATAAGAGATATACATATATAAGTAGAACAAAAGTAAAATTAAGGATGTAATTGTAAAAAGTGTGACACCTAATAGTTTCGGGTCACGTATAGTAGGCCTTAGGGTTATAAATAGTGACCCTCAAGGGATGAATAGGGTTTTCTTACTAATCAAAAGAAAATGAAGGATATAATTTAGGTTTATATTTTAGAGAGAAAATAAGGTCAATTGGATAGTTAATGACTAATAAGAAGTAAAATTATGAATAGTGTTCTGCTAAAGGGTGAATAGTAATTTTGGGACACAAGTCTTACTAATTGAATAGAATGAGAGTAAATGTTATCAAATAATTTTGGGTGAATTTTGAAGTAGAAATGAAGTCATTTAAGTGGTTAAAAATGCAATTAAAGTTTTTTATGGTGGTGTGTTAGGAATAGGGACTTAGTTTATGCTAAACGATAAAATATTCTATTTGTGCTCGAGATTACACAAGAATAGCATGACTTGAAGCTTAAAAATTGTAAATAAGCCAATTTGTAATAGAATTTGAATTTTTTAACATTAAGAAGTAATTTAACAAAATTAAAAGAGAATATAAGTGGTTAATTAAATTAGCTCCTCTCTATTTTTAATTACAATTTTCTCGAGACATGTGAATTATGGATTTTGCTATTTAATGGCATAAAAAGGGAATTAAAATGGCATATAAAGAAGGAGGAATTGATTTTTGAAAGGAAAAAGGGCTTAGAATTACTGTGAGCACTTGGATTAACTAAGTGGCTTATATCTAACCCTTAATTTCCTTCTATAAATAAGAATTTCATTTAAAATAAAACACTAAAACTCATTCTTCTTCTTCCCACAGTGGCTGATGCCATTGATGCATTTCCCTTTCCTTTCTTTTTCTTTCTTTAACCACCAATTCCTGCACCACTAAACCAAATTTCAATACTAAATGAACCTCCACCACCTCTAGATCACTATTCTAGGAAGAAAATCATCATAAGCTAATTTTGGAGTTTTACAACTTAGGTGAAGAGTGTCAATTGTGTTGGTAAGTGTTTGCATTCATGGTTTTATATTTTTCTAAGATGTAATTCAATGCCAATTAGGTGTTTCTATGATTAATTTTGAGTTTTGAGTAGCCTAGGAATTCATATGAATTTTAACCTAAAATTAATTATGTTTGTAAAGAGAAGTGTTAAATTGTAAGGAAAAGGCTTAAAGAGCCTAAATTGATGCCAATTAAAGTATTTGTAAGTGTATTCAATGATTTATATGTTAAGTTGTATTATTTCCCAAAGTTTAAGTGTGTATGCATATGTATGTTGTATGTAATATATGTATATATGCATGAGTTATTATTTTATTAATGAACTAAAGATATTAAATGGATGCTTAGACCATGTTTAGAATGAGAAATAAATTGGAAAAAAAGTGAGCATGTAAGATTACATATTGCCAAATAGGGTACCGAGCTTGTATGTAATGTATAAGTGTGATATAATGGTAATTGTGATGTATGGAATGGTTAAATAGAGAAGAAATGGTAATTTACTTAAAACTTGATTGAATGAGTTAACAAATTTATAAGGTCAAATGGGTGAGAGTTTATGAACATATGTATATGTAAGCATATTATATGTGAAGGTTATGAATGCTAGCGATATGGGATGTAAATGTTAGAAAAAGAGGTTACATATAATGTAAAAACTTATATTGTGTATAATGTAAAGAATTAATTTTGCTCACCTAAAAAGAGAGTGGCAAACATGGATAAAAATGAATGGCATGGTCGCATGTGTCTTAATACTATAATATGATGAGTTATATAGGGTTATAAAGTAAAGACATGTGATAATTGTTGTATTTGATTAAGTAAGTCAATGAGACACTATGAAGGGCTAATAAGATAGAAATAGAACTAGTCTTTAATATGATTATATGTTGAAAAGTTTGTACACATGAGATTAAATAAGACTTAATGATGGCCTATATGAGTAGACAACTTAGACTGGATAGGTTGAATGATTGACTAAAGAGTTTAGCAATTGCTAGTATATTACGGTGTCACACTATGCTGGTGTAGTAGCAGTAAGGTTTAGTAGGGCCATTACACATAATTGTGTATACATTATGTTGGTGCAGCAACAATATGGTTTATTGAGTTCGCTGCACTTGTTTATATGTACATGTTATATTAAAGCGGTAATAATAAGGTTCTAAGGAGCTATTACACATATATGTTATGCTGGTGCAGTAGCAGTAAGGTCTTAGAGGGCCACTGCACACTATTCCATACTAGTGTAGCCATAGTAAGGTCCAAAATATGGACCACTGCACACTTAGAAGACCTATATGGTCGAGATCTTGATATCCAGTATTAGACATTATGTCTCATTAGTATGGGCTGATTAATGAATAATGAGACTAAATATGACAAAGTGAGAGTAATATGTAAGACATTATAGTAATAAGATAACAACTATGGAGAAGGTAAATTACATGAAAAGGACTTAAAAATATTTACATGCATTTATATTATAGTTTGCATGATATGATTATGTGGCTTGACATATATCAATGTTTGTATATATTTGTTTAATATATATTTCATTGAATACACCACTAAGAATTATGCTTAGGCATTGTATTTCGATCTGTAAATAGGAGATAGTAAGTTGTAGTTTAGCCTCATCATTATAGTGCAGTGATTAGGCCTCTCTTTTTAGGTATACTTTTTTATCTTATTTTGTAATTTATATTAGTATAGATGGTAGTCATATGTAAGTAAAGGTGTAAATGCTAAAGCAAGTTTGTAACAAGTTTTGTAACTTAATGATCTAGTGTATATGAGATGTAAATATATGTGTGTGTAATAGGATTGTGAAAATGATATGGTTTTGAATTGTGTTGATATTGGGTGATGCCTAGATTAATTGATTGTGTTGAGAGGATCAGAAGGATCTAGAGTTAGGGGTTATTGAATGTCTATATATAGAAGTGTATTTTTTATAGGTTACTATTTATGTAGTTATGCTACTGATTTTTGACATAGATAATCCCATATACTTGAATTATGCTTTTGACTAGTTTAAATGATTAAATAGCATAAGTTACGGATTTATTAGCTTTTAATAAAGAGTTAGTAATTAAGCTAGCACTTTTAGAAAACATGGAATAAATTGGATATGGTTGTTTATCATTCCTTATCTAGGTTTGGCAATTGAATTAGGTAAGGGTGCCACATTCGGTGGTGTTAGAGCCTGGTTTTTGCATTCCTTAATATATAAGATTACATATGAGGGTCTTAAGATTAAGATTTTGTATTATTTAAAACTACACTACTAGAAGCTAATTATTGTTCTTTTGATATAGTTCAAAGATGTCAGAATATACACAATCGGGTGGTGGAGAAGAGGTAGAGAGCCATGCGATAACAAAAATTAATGAACTAGGTAGTAGAAAGGCTCCAGTACCTAGTGATGCTATATAGCTAGCACAAGCACAACTAGTGTTACTATTACAAATGGTAGATCTACTTAGACAAGGTACCACCACAATAGCTCTACCTCTAATAGTGGTGTAATCACCTTCGTAATGCAAGCCCTTCGAAAAATGTGCCTAAAAAGGGTTAGGAAAATGAGTGCTGAGGATTTCAAAGGTGCATAACTTGATGATGAGGAGAATGTAATCAATGCCATATCCTTGTCATAAGAGGAAGCATTTAGATAGTGGGAGACACTATCTGAATGTAAAGCTTTGGTAGAATTGACTTGGGATTTCTTCTTAGAAGAATTCAAGAAAAGGTATATTATGAAGAATTACTTGGAGAATAGAAGATAAGAATTTCTAGATTTGAAGCAAGACATCAATCCATTTCTGAATATGAAAAAAAATTGCAAAGCTTAGCTGGTATGCAAAGGAGATTGTACCAATTAAAGCTGACTGGTGTAAAGGGTTTGAGAAAGGTCTTAATAATGACATCAAGTTACAGGTGGCAATGATAAAAATCAAGGAATTCCTTTCCTTAGTAATGGTAGCTTATAAAATGGAGGACATATTAAAAGAAAGGAGGGAAAGTTTCCAAAATAAAAGATCCTTTACTCAAGGTTAAGCAAGCTCAGCTCCAGAGGTAGGTAAGAGATAAAAAGGCTATCAAGCTACTCAATAGCAGTCAGAGAAGAAAGTACAGACTCAAAAATCAAGATAAGGAGCATAATCCAGAACCTAACAATAAATAAGAGTCACTAGTGCACCTATCTCTACTGTCAAGAGTGCACCAACTGGTTATCAATATTATAGAAAGAAGCATGAAGGTATATGCTAGAAAAGAATCCCAAAAGTCTACTATAGATGTGGTTTTAAAGAGCATTTGATTAAAGATTACCCTAAAGTGTTAAAATACACAATTCAATTTCAAGCTTTATCTCTAACACCCATAAAAGGTTAGAAGGAAACTAAGAGTGATCAAGAGAATGGTAATCAGAGAGCTGAGTTTGAGATAGTTGAGAGAGTGGAGGCAAGAGCTTTAGCCCATTAATATATTATTCAAGCACGAGGAGAGGCCGACTCTGTAATGCTCGTGAATCTAAGTTTTATGAATAGTACTTTTTAGGGCATGAATAGTGTTTTTATAGTATTCGAGGCACTGTGTGGTGACCAAGGGGGAAGTGCTAGTCATAAAATTTTGACAGGTAAGAAAATAAGGAAAATGAAATAATTAAATTTTTAGTAGAACTAATAAATCATTTC
>CANXYI011464471.1:0-15207 GCA_948208565.1 Hura crepitans | reverse complement strand
TTCATTCTTCCACCCTAAATCACCACCAAATCTCATATAATTTATATGGAATCGTACCTCTACAACCTTTAGAACACACTCTAAGTTATAGAATCCAAAAATATTACCTTAAATAAGAGAAATAAAGATGAAGTGAATAGTGCTTTTTTTGTGTAAGTGAGATTTTCTTGGTTTTTATTTTTATTTTAGGTAGCCTTAGTTATTCTAAGAAAAACCATATTTGTAGATTTTAATTTGGAGCTTTATAGGATTTTATATGAATTTTCTAAGTTCTAGGATATGTAGGTTCAAGGAGAAGTGTGGAAGAACCAAGGGCTCCAAGGCATTAGAAGGGTGGAAAAGGGTGTAAAACTACCCTAGGTATGTGAATTTGATGTAATAGATGTATAACATGATGTGAATGTATATATATGTGCATGGACATGTATATAGAAGTGTGAATGTGTGCATGTATGGGTGAAATAATCATACCATTACGTTTGAATGATGATATAATGATGATGTGTATGCCATTTGAGTGATGAAAGCATATGAAAGTGTGTGGAATATATGTGGCCAAATGCATGTCATGTATGTCATGGCATGTGCATATGGGCATTATGAATAATAATTATGTGTTAATTATGGAAATGTGAGATATAATGTGTGTATGGTATAAAATGTGAATGAGAACTAAGTGATAATGGATATTCAAGTAATATGTTAGTTTATGGTATGATGTGGAAATAATTGTGTAAATGGAAAATTGATTTTTATGGTGTAAAAATATTGGCATATTTCACATGAAATGGCATAAGTGGATTGATGATGTAAAGTGAATGCATACCATGAAAGTTTGATGTTAAAAATGATAATGAGGTATGATGGATGTATAGTGATGCCTTGTAACATGGTATGTCATGGCTATTGATGGAACTGTGCTAAGTGAGACATGAGAAAAATGACCAAATAAATAGTGCCAATGACCAAATGAATAGTAAATTTTTTATAAAATGACTCGTAATTGTGTAATGAAATGAGCATGAGAAAATGACCTATAATTGAACAATAAATAATAAATTGAGTTGGCCCATTAGTTAGACACCCACTAGATGGGTTGACTAGTCAACTAGAGAGTTAGTAGCTGTTAGGGATATTGGTCCTCTTGGGCACTGCCTATGTGATTTGGGAAGCAGGTGTAGCCACTGAGGTCCTGATATTAAGCCACTACACTAGGTAGGGGTAGCTACTGAGGTCCTGATATTGGCTCACTGCACCGGAAGGTGTAACTACTGAGGTCCAGATGTAGGCCACTGCACTAGGCAAGTGCAGCTGTCGAGGTCCTGATGTAGGCCACTGCACTAAGTAGGTGCAGTTACTAAGGTCCTGATATGGGCCACTGTAGTAGGTGGTTGCAGCCACTGAGGTTTAAAATGGAGCCACTGTACTAGGTAGGTGTAACTACCGAGGTCTAAAATATGGGCTATTGCACAGCCTAGATTCCCTTTTTATCTAGTGCCTTTAAGTGTTGTCTTTCTAGTATGGGCCTAAATATAGAAATGAATAATAATAGTAATGGATTTATGACCATAAAAATTGATAGCAGTCACTTGATGAAAACTTAGAGAAATTAATTGATTGGCATGTCATTGGTAATTAAATAATGAGACCGTTAATTAAATTAATATCATTTTTAACATATTAACTCTGTGTGTGGCATAAGGAGTTCATAACATATATGATCTAGGAATGTATACATGACATGCACTTATTACATTAAATTCACCATTGAGTTTTATACTCAGTGTATCGGTGTTCTGATGCACAGGTTGTAAACAATAGTAGCAGTTTAGCCTCAGTGAATTGCAATATAGCAGATCAACTTTTTTAGGATATAATTTCTATACTTTAGAGAAGTAGAACTAGCACTTATGTGTATAGGTGGGAATGGACCCATATGATGTAAATTAATATATATATATATATATATATATATATATATACACACACACACACACACACACACACACACACACACACACTTTGAGTTTCTTATGGTTGGTGTGACTAGAGTAATATATGCCTAAGTACCTTGCTGTTATGATTGTGTTGCTATTGAATATTATGGGTTTGAGACCCTATGTTGATTGTGTTGAGTAAGTAATGGTGGTTGATTGAACGATTGGAGGACTAGAAGGGTTCAGAAGTTGTGAAAAGTGAATGTGATGATTTTATAATTATTTTTTGCAGGTTTAAAATTTTAGGTTTTCACTCGGATAGTCGTTATGTTGTCCAAATTTTTGTAAAATGGATAATAGGCATAAAATATGTTTTTAGTAGTTAAATGTAGCCAGTATTAGAGGGTCACATAGAAATAGTGAGGAAACACCCTGAATGGATAAATGAAACAAATGATATCATAAGTGTTAAATGAATAAAGCCTAGGGGAAATTGAAAGATGGGTGACCAGTGGGAAGTAGCATTCTTTATCTAATTCCTTCGGGAATAGGCAGGGTGTGTTACAGTGATACTAAAGTGTATGATAAACACGGTTCAGTTTCTTATGATGTCTAAATGGCTTGGAAATAAATGGTAAGAGAAAAGTCCTGAGAAATAAGAATATCCCATATGAGTTAGACAACTTACTAGATAGGTTAACCGATCAAATAAGAAATTTAATAGTTGCTAAGACACTTCAGTTTCTCTTTTTATGCCGGTGCAGCAATAAGGAGGTCCGAAAAGGGCCATTGCACACATCAATGCTGGTGCAGCAATTAAGAGGTTAAAAAAGGGCCATACACACATGTGTTAATGTGGGTGCAACCACAGTGAGGTCTAGAATGTGAACCACTTCACATCTGACGACACCATTATGGTCTCTAACCCGTTATCTAGTATCGGGATTCATGTTTATCAAGTATGGACTAAGTTAAGTAAATAATACGATAAAAGATAAGTGAGACACTATTATGAGTAACCTAGTACGTAAACATGATATCTTGAATAATGTATTAAATAAAATGAACTTGAATAATTGAGTGATAATATATACATGGACAATAAAAAGGGAAATGTAGGGAATCTAATATTATAAAAAGGGAACATGTTTTTGAATAGAGGAAGAATGTATGGAAAACATGGCTATAATAAAAGAAAGATACAAAGATACATATGTACAGATGATTAGAAATGAAACAATATAGCATAAGGAATTAAGGAAATGAGAAAGATAATAACTACTTAAAATATATATATGTGTGCACAAAAGATTATAGATGAAAAAAAAGATGAATAGAAGATTGCATTCTTAAAAAAGGAAATACAAACATAAAATTTAATGGCAGCTTAAAGCATAAGTTTCTTACTATTAGAGTGCACTACTAAGTAATTTTGCTCTGTGCATCGGCCCTTTGCTAATGCATAGGTGATTGATTAAGCCAGGCAAAGTAGCTGATCAAGTCTCAGCGACAACAAAAGCTTATGTGATAGCTGAACATGTAAGAAGTATTATTCACAAGCATTCTCCCTATACTGGATGTGTAATTGCATTATTATTTAGTATTTGTTACTTAGGATTACATGTATACGTTTAATATTTTAGGGTAATTGTAAATGATACAAAATATATGTAAATGGATAGTAGCTTCAAATTATTTGATTTCAAGGTGAATATTTAAATGATAGTTGTACTAAACGATTCTTAAATATCAATAATATTGTTAATATGCTTATACATGCATTAATTTTATGTGATGTATGTATGTTATATATATATATATATGCTAAAAGATTTTGAATTGGTATGTTAATTATGATTAAATGATTATTGAGAAAATAAAATAAAGGGTACAAATGTCATGATAGAGAAAGAAATATCAAACCGAATATGTGACATCCTATACCTGAACCATTTTATTAGTTAGGCATAAGGGTATGACAGTTTTAGTGGTATCAAAGTAGGTTTAAGCATTTCTAGGTGAAAAATGGCTGCATATGTGTGTGAGACATGTGTTTGCATGTGCATTACATGATAGCTAAGCTGTTGGAACATCAACAAGGATCTACTTGCCTGCTAATGTGGAACTCATATAAGAAGTACAAATATAAGTTAAATGGAAATTATAGCTAAGGATTCCAATCAAGCATCAAAGGTTATGAGGTTAGATGGTCATCGACAAACTACATAGTAATAAAGATAGAACAAATCAAAACTATAAGTTAAATGAAGTAAATGATTATGAACAATAGATATCCATATAAAAAGACCGATTATATAAGAGAGATAAGCTATAGAAACTATAAGTAAACATAAAGCGCTATAAGGCTAGATAGTTACTAATAGAGATATATAATAATGAAAATAGAACTAATCTAAATTATAGGTTAAATAGTGAAAATGAATAGAGATAACAAATATCAAAATAGACAACAACTATTATATGAGAAGTAACTTATAAAAGCTATAAGCAAAAACAATTAAAGAAAATATAAAGAATCGAGATGGAATTTAATCCAATTAACTATGCATCAATAAAGTAATATAAGCTGAGTTTAGTAAAAATATGATATAGAATGGAATTATTTATACTATTAAGGGAATGTTACTAGTATAATTAAAGGTTCTATAGTGATGTAATATTAATAAGATCTATATAAGTCTATCAATAAGGGAAAAGGAGTGAGATGTCAATGAACTAGATAAACTTTGTATAGAGAAGTATATTTAAGAATATAAGAGTTGATGCTCCTAGTGAGACTATTAACTTTCCTTGATATTAAAGGCCACATTTATTAACATGATACATAAGGGTGGGCTATGCATGATTTCATTCGCATCATCAAGAAAACATGCATGATTATGTTACATTATCATTAGTAACTTACATTATTATGTATGCATAATCACAGTTCAAGCATAAACACAAGCATATTGCCCTGATTGTAAGGGAAAGTGACATGACACGTTTATATAAGTCAGACCTTCGACAGGAAGGTTACGATGGTTAAAAATAGATTAAAACAAAGAAAAGAATTGTAAATGAGCATGAAACTAAGATAATTAAACTACTTATAACCCCTATGTAAAGTCTAAAAGCGGAAGCATACAAGTAAAATTTTGAGGATGAAATTTCTTAAAAAGGGGAAAAGTTGTCACACCTTAACTTTTGGTCGGATTCGTAAGGATAGAATTGGAATTAGAAGAAAGAGTGAAGAATGAAATAGACATATAGATTGATTAGAGTTGGTTAGTGTGAACAATAAAGTGAAAAATGACCAAATGACAAAATAGGAAATACATGAGAAAGTTAGGGTAAAATTGGAAATGAGTATTTAGAGGCCTAATAATGAGTGGAACACATTTAAGAGGGTGAAAAATATGAATGTGGTATGAGAGAAATATGAAAATGTGAAAAGAATGAACTTCGAGAGATGGTTTTGGTGAATAGTGATACCCAGGCCGTGAATAGTGCATCTCAGGCCTAATTTGAGTTAATCATTCCAAAATGTAGTATAAATTAAAGATGAATTATGGTAAAATTTGAGAGCCAAATGAGTTCATATAAGAGGTAAAAAAATTGAAGATGAAATCTAGATTATGGTTAATGATGAATAGTAAACCATACAGGGCTAAACCAAAAATTTTAAAAAAGCGATAAAAAAAAAATTCAGAACTGGCACATCTTGATACAAAAATAATATGAGGAATATGAAAATTATGTGACCTGAATTTTTACAACATGAAAACTATTAGAAAAAAAATGGTGAAATAAATTTAAGAAAATGAATATTTATGAGAAAATCTGGTGGAATTTATGTGTAGGGAGTAAATATGGCTATTAGATCAAATAGTAGCATAGAAGATTTTGGCCATCCAAGTGTGATGTGATTAATTTAGGTGGTAAATGATTAAAAGATATTTTAAAGGAAATTACACATGGAATAAATCCTACCATTCATGTGTAATGTATCTTTTAATCTTAGCCATTAATCTACCATTAATCTATATAAATATGTGAATAATAATAAAATATTCATTTTGATTTTAGCCCATATCTCCCTCTCCTCTCTTTTCCACGGATGAATTCTAGCCCTAGTTTCCCCACCATTTTTACACCCTATTTCACTAAATAATCTTTAAATGTTATAATTGAAAAGTTATTCTATCTATCATATTATACTAGTTTTTTTTTTTAAAAAAATGCATGGAAGATGCAAAGGATTGGAGGAAGGAAAGAGGTGATAGACAAGTGTTTGAGGTTATTCTAATGTGGGGAAGTGGTTCTCAAACCAAGTACATTAAGAGAATTAATTGAAGTATTTAGGTGATAGTTTATATGTATATGATGAAATTATATGGTTGATGTTATTTTTATGGAATTTTCATGAGGAATATGGTTATAGAGTTAATGGAACTTGAAGGATGGATAATGGAATGATAAAAGTGAAAATGAAGGTTAAATAGATTAAAGCTAATAAGGTATGTGTATTCTAATCTTATGGACCTTTACATATGAAAGTGGTATGAGGAAGTTTTATTTGGAGTTATAAAGTCTTACAACATGGACTATTTATATAGGTTGATGGACTAGAAATGTAATTAGGATTATGCTACTTGCCATAGATAGATCAATGCCTTGGAAACGAAATTTTAAACCATAAATACTAGTAAGGCTGAAACTTACATTGAATGAGGGAAATACTAAATGAATGCTAATAAAATGAAATGAATAAATTAAATTGTGGTTCATAAATAATAAGACATGGAAAAAACCATAAATAGAGAAAGTTGAAATATTTATAGGTAAAATCAAGTTTGGCTGAAAGTGATATATAAGCAATAATGAAATATTTTTATGATGTGATTAAATAATAGTATGTATATGTATATTTGCTTATATAGCTGAATACTAGGTAGAGTAAGAAAGGCATAGATGTTGGATGATTAGGGTATATTGGTAATCATAGATAATATCTATAGAATAAGTAAAATACAGATGTAAAATTTAATGGTACCTTAAGTTATAAGTTTCATAGTATTAGAATACACCATTAAGCATTTTTGCTCAGCGTATTGGCTTTTTGCTGATGCATGAGTTGTTGATTGAGCTGCGCGAAGCAGTTAGTCAAGTCCTAATAATGGCATAAATTTTTGTGATAGCTAAACAAGTAGAAATAGTCTTTCACGAGCATTGTTCCCATACTGGATGTGTACTTGCATTGTTATTTAGTAATTGTTACGTTGGATTACATGTATATGTTTAATATTTCAAGGTTACTGTAAACAATACAAAATATATGTAAATAGGTAATAGCTTTAAGTTATCTAATTTCAGGGTGAATATTTAAATGATAGTTGTATTGAACAATTCGTAAATATCAATAATATTTTTAATATGCTTATGCATGCATTAATTCTATGTGATGTATGTATGTTATATATATATATATGTTGAAAGATTTTGAATTGGTATGTCAATTGTGATTAAATGGTTACTTAAAAAATGAAATAAAGGGTAAAAATGTCATGATAAAGAAACATATATCGAACCGGACATGTGACATCCTATACTTGAATCAGTTTATTAGTTGGGTATAAGTTTGTGACACGAGCTTATTTTTATATACTTGTGAAATTATAAGTATAAACACATAAGTCCAATTATGGTATCATACAATAGATAAGCTCCGTTGAGCTTTTTTTATGCCCATTATCCATTCTATAGTGGTTTTAGAATATAGTAAGCTTAGAAGTTTTAATCTAATAATGCTAATTATGAACGATGCATGAGACTTGTGAACATGATTATAATGCTTTTGCTTGCATATATATATATACACACACATACACATCATGTATTTATATGTGACAGTTTAGGTACAGACAACCTATGAGGTAAGTACCGATGAGCTTATGTATTGTGGATGTGATGTTTGAGGTATAAGTTATCTTGTAAATGTAGTGCTATAATGATTATTTATGAATAATGTATAATTGTGATTATTTAGGTTACTCAAGATTGTTTATGTACCATAAAGCAAATTTTTACTTAGCATGTTGGTTTTATATCCATAGGTTAAGTATTCCATCATTAATAGAAAAAACATTTGCAATTGGGGTACGTAGTTAGTTTTTAAGAAAATTTTTTCATTGCATGAACATGTCTTCATTAAGCATATTTCACTAGTTATTTCATTTATTCAATTGGATTCCATTTTTGAGATGTAAAGTTTGGCTTATGGTTTGGTTTTTTTGAATTTGTAAATAATTTTTTTGGTTCAGCTTATTTTAAAAGGCTTTATTTAGACTTTGCTTTTATCTTAGTTTTGGGATAACTGTTAGTTTACTTAATGCATGAATTGGGTTTGTAATTTGACTACGGATTTTGAGACATGGGAAGTCTGTTGGAATGGATGTGATGCATTAATAATGTGAATAGGTGAATGTTAGTGCATATAGATTGATTGATGCCTTAGACACATAATGTGGTACACCCCCAATTGGTATGTTCGAGTATTGAGTGGAGAGGTATCACATTTTGTTGTATTAGAGCCTAGTTTATGTGGTTCTAGATTATGAGTTGTATGTCCTTTATACTTGTGACTACATTTGTGTGTTATATATGCATATCATTGCATTTCATCAAATATGAGTTGTGATCCACTTATGCAAAATTTCTCTCTGTCGATTATAAGTATAAATACGTCAGCAAACAACTGAAAAGCTATCGATGTGGAGGTTAAGAGTTATGCCTTTAGAAGTAGGGATGAGATGGAATGGCCAGTAGCCTTAACTTGGTTCCAGTTAGACAGCTAGCTCAAGACTAATAAGCTATGCTACTTATGCTAATTGAGTTATTGGAGGCAAGCCAATGGAGTTATGCCATAACCATAGCCTCCACCACCACAGCTAGAGTCTAGTAGGAAGTCTATTCTTAAGAGGCTCAAGAAGTTTAAAACTTAAAAGTTCAAAAGGGTCAAGGCTAAAGACTCAACTATTGCAGAACATTGGCTAAAGCGTATAGTTAGGATTTTTTTAGCAAATAGAGTGAATAGATAAAGAGAGCCTAATTTGTGCTAATTCATTACTCTAGCAATAAGCCTATAACTAGTGGGTGACTCTGACATGAAGAAAACTAGCAAAAGTATCACTTGGGAATTTTTTCAAGTGGAGTTCAAAAAGAGATACATTAGTGGGACATATAAGGAGGCTAGACGTAGAGAGTTCCTCTAGCTTAGATAGAGGCAAATGTTTGTCTTCGAGTATGATAAGGAGTTCTAGAGGCTCCTTGTTATGCTAAAAATATGTTCCCTATAGAGGCTACTAGATGTAAGAAGTTCCAAAATAGGCTTAACAACAATATCATAGTCCATATAGCAACTAACAGAATCAAGGACTTCTTAGAGTTGGTTTCAACTACTTTGGAGATTAAGGAAATCAATGAGAATAGTTTGAGTGGGAAGAATAGGGAGTATAATAAAAAGGGGTAATACAATGCCATTTTTGCTACTACTAAAAAGAAAAAAGAAGTTATTACTGAGAATCAGATGTAGAGGCTTGATTAAAGGCCCAAAAATGGATCCACCTTTAGTAATAGAACTATTACCAGTAGAGATCACGGGGTGGCATCAGTAGCTAGCACTTTAGGATTGACTACTAAAGGTGTACCTATGAACTTTGTGAAAATTATGGCAGGTCCCATAAAGATGTTTGCTAAAGATTGATTAGAGCTTTACTTCAAATATGGTGCTACTAACCATCAACTTAGGGACTGCTCTAAGAGGAGGAATAAAGAGGAGTAGCAGACTCAAGTTACCAGGGCCACTGCATCTATAGGGAAAAGGCTTGAGGGATAGGATATCATATTAGAACCTCGTAGAATTGTATTTGAGATAGTTCAAAGGCCTAAAGCACGAGCCTCAACTCTTAATTATGCTATCCAAACTGAAGAGGAGGATGATGCTCTTAACATGATTATTGGTACTTTTTTCTCTTTGACACTACTGTGTATGCACTTATAGATTCTAAATCAACCTATCCATATATCAGCATAACCTTGTTGCATAAGTGAGGATTAGAAACTTAACAACTTGTACATGACATATAAGTAACAAATCTATTGGGCATAGTGTGATAGTGAATGTGGGTTATAGAGATTACCCTCTAAAACATCAAGAAAATGAGTTTTTGGCTGATTTGATTAAGCTACCGTTTGATAAATTTAATGTGGCCTTTGGCATGAACTAATTGTATAAGCATCAAGTTATGGTAGACTGTAGACTTAAAGGATTTCTCTTAAGACATCTAATAAAGAGGAGATAATGGTTTTAGGTGAGAGGTCAGACTTTCTCTTTAATGTGATTTCAGCTATAGTAGCGAAAATATTGTCAAAAAAAGGGTCTTAAGTTTATTTAGCACATGTGAGGGACACTAGAAAAGGTAAACTTAGTATCTAGGACATACCCACTTTAAGGGAGTTCTAAGATGTTTTTCTTGAGGAGTTGCCAGGTTTGTCAGCTAAGAGGGAGGTGTAGTTTGCAATTGATGTGTTGCCTGGTGCTACACCAATGTCTATAGCACCATATAGGATGGCACCCATAAAATTAATTGAGCTGAAGATAAAATTGTAAAAGCTTCTAGATAAGGACTTTATATATCCCAATATGTCATTATGGGGTGCACCAATTCTTTTTGTGAAGAATAAAGATGGTGAGAATGTGTATTAACTATAGATAATTGAATAAGTTAACGGTGAAGAACACATACCCTTTCCCTAAGATCATTGACATGTTTGCTTAGATTAAGGGAGTAAGTTTATTCTTTAAGATAGACTTGAGGTCTAGATATTATTAGTTGAAGATGAAGGGTGCTGGTGTGCATATGACTGCTTTTAGACAAGGTATGGGCATTACGAGTTTCTAATAATGCCTTTTGGATTAACAAATGCACTTACTGCATTTATGCATCTTATGAACCAGATCTTCTATCTATACTCAAACCACTTTGTAGCATTCTTTATAGATGACATCTTAGCTTATCAAGAATAAAGAGGGGCATGGTAAGCATCTGAGACTGGTATTAAAGAACTTAAGAAAGCAGTAGTTATATGCCAACTTTAGCAAATATGACTTTTAGCTAGATGAAGTGGCATTTTCAAGCCACATTATATCAGCTAATGGGGTGAGACTAGACCCTAAAAAGATAGAGATAGTGATAGAATGGAAGCCACTTAAAAATGCAATAAAAGTAAAAGCTTCTTAGGATTGACTAGTTATTATGGACATTTTGTGAAGAGATTTTCCATCATAGCCTCACCATTAACTAGACTGCTATGGAAGAATGACAAGTTTGAGTGGGATGCTAAGTGTCAGACAAGTTTTGAGAAATTAAAAGAAATGTTAACTCAAGCTCCTATATTTACATAGCCAGTGTCTGGGAAAGACTATGTGTTATATAGTGATGCATCTCATAATGGTCTTGGGTGTGTACTGATACATGAGCATAGGGTAGTTGCTTATACTTTAAGGTAGCTTAAGCCACATGAAAAGAACTATCCTTATGCTTTAAGGCAATTTAATCCACATGAAAAGAACTATCTTATGCATGATATAGAGCTTGTATCAAGTGTTTTTTGCTTTAAATATTTGGAGACATTACCTTTATAGGGAAAAATGTTTCATATATACTGATCATAAGAGCTTTAAGTACTTACTTACTCAGAAGAAGCTCAACTTAAGGCAAAGGAGATGGATGGAATTGCTTAAAAACTATGACTATATAGTTAATTATCATCTTAGCAAGGCTAATATTGTAGCTCATGCCTTGAAGGTATAACCTCTATGTGAATTTCTACCCCAATAAGTTATATTTATTTATGAAAGTGACTTGCGAGAGAATGCTGTTATATTTCTTTCATGTGTAAGATTGAGGGCTATAAATGTCTAACTGAAGCTTGCATATGATAGAGCAATTATAGCTTGGATGAGGGTAAAGCCCAATCTATTCCAGCAAGTGAAGAAAGCTCAGGAAAAAAGATGAGAAGCTGAAAAGAATAATAAGGCAAATCTAATAAGGGAACTTTAGTGAATATGAAGTGAGAGATAGCCAAGTGTACTACAAAGGAAGGCTTTATATGCTTAAAAATAATGAATTGAAAAGGCTAATTCTAGATAAGGCCATAGCAACTCATATGCCATGCATTTGGTAGTACCAAAATATACCAAAATCTGAAGACCCATTATTGATGGTCAGGTATAAAGATAGAGATAGTTGAATATATGACCCAAATGTTTGACATGTCAGCAAGTTAAGACTAAACATCATATTCCATTTGGCTTGCTACAATCTTTGGTAATACCTAAATAGAAATGGGATAATATAGCCATGGATCTTGTAACTGGCCTACTGTTGACCTATAAAAAGCATGATGCGGTGTAGGTAATAATTGATGGATTAACTAAGTCAGCTCACTTCTTACCAATCAAACTGACTGCTTTTTAAAGCATTTAATAAAAATTTATATTTAGGAGATAGTCAGATTGCATGGTGTACCTACATCAATAGTTTCTGATGAAAACCTGAGGTTTACTTCAAGGTTTTGGAAGAAGTTGCATAAAGCTTTAGTTACGAGGTTGAACTTCAATACTTTTATCCACAGATAAATGGCCAATCAGAAAGAGTAATACAGGTGGCCTTTGGAAACTAATAAGTCCATTTGCCTAAGACATATAAGTGATAATATGTGTTGTATTCAAGTGTTTGAGGATATGCTTAGGAACTGTTTGATTGAAATTAAAGGTAGTTAAGATAGATGCCTTTCCTTGGTAAATCTTACTTACAACAACAACTGTTAAGCTAGTTTCAAGATGGCACTATATAAGGCACTTTATGGTAAATAGTGTAGAACACCCTTGTGTTGGGCTGAGCTCAGTGAGGATAAGGTTATGGGACAAGACTGATTACATAGACTGAAGAGAAAGTGAAAATTATCAAGGACAACTTGAAAATTGCCTTAGACAAACAGAAGTCTTATGCAGACTTGAAAAGGAAAGATATATAGTTTGAGGTTAGAGATAAAGTGTTTCTGAAATTTTCACCTTAGAAGAAGATTCTTCGATTTGGTAGAAAAGGTAAGCTCAGTCCTAGGTTTATCGGCTCATTTCAAGTTATTGAGTGTGTGCTATCGATAGCCTACAAACTAGCCTTACCATCTAAGTTGGATTAAATCCATAATGTATTCCTTCTATGTATGTTAAAGAGATATCAATTAGACCTTTCCCACGTAATTTCTATTGAATCAATAAACAATAGCTAGATTTAAACTATTAGAAGAAGCCAATCAAGTTTTTGGATAGAGAGATCAAAGAAATAAGGAATAAACAAATCCCTTTTGTTAATGTGTTATGAAGGAATCACAATGCAGAAGAAGCTACATAGGAGAGAGACGACAATGTGAGCCATCAATATCCTTATTTATTCAGTTCAGGTAATTTTGAGGACAAAATTACTTAAGAAGGGAAGGATTGCAACACCTAAAATCTTACCTAATAAAAATTTAATTACTTGGAGATCATAAAAACAATAAAAATAAATTGAATAAAAAGAAAAAGATAATAATAAAATTGTAAAATAATTAAACGTGGAATTTATGCACATATTAGTGATAAATATGGATAAAAATAAAATATAAGGACCATGGGTGATATTATGCATTTGCAGCTTATGAACCATTAGATTGATTATAAGAGACCAATTAAGGCCATTTATCCAAGGGGTATATAAATAGAATTTTCTGCATAATAAAGAAGAAAAAGAACACCATTCTGTTTTTCTTCTTCTCTATTCTCAAGTCGGACATAAAAATTCATAGAACACACACATATAATAGTAACAAGGTACTCTCATCAAAATCACTAATCTAGAGTTCTTTAGTTGATTTTTCCACTGTCTTTTTTGGTTGTTTGTGTTTTAATGTGTCTAGACTGGAGTCTTTATTGATTTAAGAAGAAAAGCGAAAGGGTAAGTAGTGATTAAGGGTTAAATCATATCCAATCCACTCTAGTTCATATGGAAATAGTGTATGCACAAACAATTTTGAGATTGTAATGCACATGAATCTCAGTTTCATAAACTGTACCTCTGAGGCATGAATAGTGTCTCCGGGACACTGAGGCGCCTTATGTTGGCTAGAAGGGGAAGTACTAGTCATAAAACTTTGACGGGCCAAAAAATAATGAAAATGAGATAATTAAAACTTTTAGTAAAACCAATAAATTATTTTAGGCTAAGAACTAGTGAATAGTGATCTTAGTTGACATTGTGCCAGGAATGGTCTGGGATGTGCCCGGATAGACCTAAAAATATCATACCCTGAAGGTCATAAATTCCAATGAGTCTATTGGTGAAGGAATTTTAATATTTTGCTGTCGTTTGATATTTATTTAGAATTTCTTAATTACACGAGTGAATAGTAACCCAAGTTGCCTTTAGGGTTTTGACCCGAGATTTTACAAGGCCTTTAATGGGCACTATCAAGAACTTTTGGCACTAAAACCATGATTTTTACAGGTTTTGAAAAAATATTTTGAATTTCTGAATTTTAAAAGAAAATAGAATTAAAACGGGCCATTGGATCAACACGTAGCATGATCCGAGCCATCCACATGTTTGATATAAAAGTCTTGGCACTTTTGGGGGGTGTCACATATGCCAAAGTGTCCATCTTCCTCCTCTTACCCCTTAAACCTAATGCCATCCTCCTTTTCTCTCTCTTCTATTTTTCTTCACTTCTCCTATAATTCTTGCCCAATACCCCTAAAATTTATATGGTTCTTTACCTCTACAGCCTCTTAAGACCTTTCCAACTGATAGAATTTAAAAATAAAGGCTAAAATTGGAGATATGGGTACTTGATCAATAGTGTCAAAATTGAGTGAAAAGAGGAAAAGCCTAGAGTGGGGAAGCAACCAAGGGCTTATAGTGGTGGATTTAAGTGTTTTGACACCCTAGGCATGTGAATTTAGTGTAATATATGTGTACCATTATGTGTGTGCATGAATGAGTGTGTGTGCATAGAAGTGTAATGGTCTGTATATGTGTACAAGTTAATGTGTAATGCTTATGGAATTATGTTGATGTGATTATGAGAAGCTTATATGTATAATTAGTGTGTGCGAAATGCATATACATATGTAGGCTCGAGGTGTGGCTGAATGGTGTGCATAAGGATA